>CACRXK020000358.1:0-86492 GCA_902702795.2 Paramuricea clavata
ATGCGGAAAATTGTCACGCCCAAAATTTATACAAATTTTTAAAATTTTCCGCATGTTCATAAGTTCATTGTACTTTTTTATTATTGACACGGTTTCCAATTTACTATAGTTTCGATCTCGATAATACAAAAATGTTTATCTGGGGCCGAGTCTGGGGCCAGTTGTATCAAGCCCGTTTAGCTTAAACGGTGGTTTAAGCTCAAAACAGAAAGCAACTAAGCAAGTCATCGATTTATTCAACAACCAAGCTAAACGTTTCAGTAGTGGCCGTGTAAAAAACGCGGCCGTACATACTAGAAATAATTCGTTTTATCAATTCATTCATTAGAATGATAATTTTATATGATAACCCGTTTATACTGACCTTGCATATAAATATCTAATGAAATACAAATTGTCAAACACAAAAACACTGGTTGTCATCGAGGTTTATGACGATTACGGCTGATTTGTAATTTATCCGTTCTTCTTATAATCGTTGTTTACAATAAATTGCAAAAATAATGCCCAAAATTCCAAATGCACGCAGTCAAAAGTGATGTGAAATCTACAAGAAATCTCGTGAATACAAAATTACTCATGCTAAACAAATAACTCTGAAAGTCCAGATGTCGCCTTCCCCCCTAAACACGTGATAAGTCAATGCGGCCATCTACTTCCGGCTGGTCGAAATTGACCAGCCGGAAGTATGTCTGCTTGCCAGATGTTACAAGTCTCTCTTCTCTTTCCTCCTCTCCCCCTCAGCGGTACGTCATGTAACGTACAATATAGATGTACAATATATAGATGTCCACAAAGAGAGACTTGGAGCAAGTCTACCTCTGCGATGACACGAAATTTAGAGCTATATGAAAGTTGCATGCCATATATGGCATGCAACAACGAGGAACAAAATACAAAATCTGACCCTATATTGTCGAGTTAAAAAACAAAGTTTGCACATTGTTTGGAAAAATGATTGCAAAAATTGTACTATTTCTGCAAAAGCGATGCATGAGGGTCCTGAAGGGGTAAAATGGGAACTGGGATTGATCTATTTTTAAACTGGGAAAATGGGATTTGGGTTGCTGGGACTGGGATTTGGCCACTGGGAATGGGAAATGAAGTCCTCAAAAATGGGAATGGGATTGAGGTAATGTGAGTCGATTCCCAATTTTTCTGCGTTTTGAGTATTTTAAAATACAATTTTGATCCGTTTTTGGTGTCTTTGGTCATGATTTTTGTTGTTGCACCCGGAATTCTGGGTTTTATGATGATGCGTGTCTCAGAATGCTGCAAATGCCATTTCCGGGATTCAAATTTAAAAATTTTCCGTGCCTTCGGCACGAGCCTCCCCCCCCCTAATATTTCATAAAGTGTCCGCCACTTGCTTAAAAGGTCTTAAAACTGTTTATTCTACCGATAAATAAAGGGGTTTTTATTGACTGGGATTTCAATAACTTGGACTGGGATTTGTAATAAAAATCCAACTGGGACTGGGATTTTGCCAAAATTTCGGGTGGGAAATGGGATTGGGACCCCCCCCCCCTTCAGGACCCTCATGCATGTGCACATCGGCACACACTGTTAACCATTAAACTGCAAGACTCTGTTTTGGGGCTTTGAAGCGCGATAGACAGAGATTTATGCTAAGTCGGACATGATCCATGATCTATATACGTGCATGCATGCAAAAGTCAAAACAAACCACTTCACTGGTGCCTCTGAAAGAGGTGTTGCATGTGCTTGGGTAAGCCTTAGAAATATTACATCACTGAAATGACGTCATCCGTGAGTCTGTCCTCTAGTAGATTATGGCTCTCGAACCATGAAGATGCAGATTGAACTCTAAGTTAAGGAACATTTTATCAATCTCCTGTGTTGTGGAAATTTGCTGAGATTTTCGGCAGGGTGGAGACTGATGGGACTCCCCTTCTGGGAAACAAAATGAGAAATTTTACATTTTTTTATTTATTTTACTACAAACATCTAAAGTACAAGTATACATACTTTATAAATTAATAGCATTATATATTTTAAGCGTTTTCACTTTGGGTAGAATACGTTGCATTTTTTACAAGAGGTGTACATGTTATACTTAGTAGATTTCAAATTAATCACTGTTCATTGATTACTGTTTAATTACTTACTCTATAGGCTATATATATACACACATGTATTCTTTATATATTTTAATACGTGCATGCTTGCTTGCCTGCCTCCTTAACCTGCTTGCTTGCTAATACTTAATTACTTACTTGATTACATATTTACACTTATACAGCCGACTTACTTCCACTATAGTCTATTCAGCGGAATTTCGTTAACTGGCGGCTTATTGTTTGCTGGGAAATATTTTTTTCTTGAGCAACTGATAATTTCTTCGTGTGAAGACAAACGCAATACCAATGTAGGCACCAGTAAGCAACGTTACAGTATACAACGCTATCTTTATGTCGAAATCAAAATCCACGATTCTGGATATGAAGAGAGGAAACCAATAACTTAAGGCTGTAGTGGTTGACAACTTGAGCAATATGACAAATTTACGACGCTTAACAACATTCGATTTCTGTGCAATGTTCCTGCTTGCCTTGAGTTTTTGGCGAATTCGATAAGCAGTGAGGATGAACATTCCAATAATGTACAACAAAAGACAACCTTGAAGGCCATATACATCAACATCAGCTGACCAATCGGGAGTAATTCGACCATTGATACAATCTCCAGAGATCTGTTGATAAATCCTTGCATCATCTTCCTTCCATCTCCATTCGCAAATACAATGCGTTCATAAAACTTTAAGCTTGACTGAACTTCTTTCTTCAAAGATACAATAGGTTGATAAATATTTGCATCATCTGCCGTTGCATCTTGCTTCTCAAGTCAGGGCCGTAGCAACCGGGGGGGCTGGGGGGGCTGCAGCCCCCCCAATAATTTGCTAATAATCATTCTTTTTTCAAAATCATGCAAACTTTATCATTTAATCTGTGACAAACTGCAAAGAATGAAGATATTACTCATACTCCAGATCGTTCCTCGCGTAGAAATTTTAGCTGAATTTCTGTCGCGCATTTTCAAGAAAATCCCACAAAATCTGCACATTTTGATGAACTAATGATTTATTTTGTCTTTTGCGTGTTGGGTCTTGCGAAAGAAAACTCTGAAAATGCCATTTCAGACCATCTAGAGACTCCAGATTTTCGAAATTTTCTCAAATGTTCTGCCTTCATTTCCGCGCAACCGCCATTTACGACGAAAATTCCCGCCGCGCATTTATAATACTACAGTCTGGCCCATACTTTCCTGTAAATTTCGACATACTAAAACGCTGTTTTCTGACTATCAGAATTCTGTTAAATCTTCCCCAAAGTCCAGGAAATGGCATTTTAGAGACTCTAAATTTAAAAATTTCCTCGGGCCTTCGGCCCTCGCTTTCAGCCCCCCCAATCGAAAAGAGCTTCCTACCGCCCTGCAAGTACAGTGCTTTGATCAAACCTTGACTGGGCATCTTCAAGTAAAGCGTCAGTGCTTTGATTTAACCTCCACCTTGACTGTAGGGCATCTCCCTTCAAGGATGCAATACGGTGATAAATCCCTATATATTTTGCCCTCGCATTTCCATTCGCAAGTACAATGCGTCGATAGAATCTTAAGCTCGATTGAACGCCGTTCTTTACAGACGCAATAGGTTGATCAAACCTTAGAACATCTTCCTTTACTAGTACAATGTAAACAATTGTTATAATGACGGGAACTCCCCAGCTAAAGAATCGTGAAGCTGCTTCACGATCCGTATCATGTCGACAGTATTGGACATGTATGCGAATAAGAAACGAGTGCTTGCAGACAGTGACTTGGGCTCATGGTTTTCCCAAGACCAACAATGGCCCGAACAGTTTGAGGATTCCGCAACTTGTTCTTCAGCAATGACTCAAACAGCAACAGCGAGTGCAAGTCTCTACATTTGCGTTTTGCTGGCATATTTAATGTTTTTGTTTTGCCTGTTACGCACTTATAACAAACTAGATCATCAATAAATGACGCACAGCCACTTTGCCAAAAGTACTTTGATGAGGTTCGATCTGATTGGCTTACAGTTTGAAGTGAGAACAGAGGGCGGAGAAACACAACAGGGAGCGGAAAAACCCCGCGAAATATCTTTTAGCCTTTTACACAGAATGAAATATTCCCAGATTGTCCTCACAAAAAGACTAATACACCGGGCACGTTTTACCCGATTCCTTCCAAACTTTGCCACAATGCAGAACAATTGTTAAGGAGAAAAATTTTGTGTTCGCTTTTTACGTTTAACGCCATACTTTTTGAGTTATAGGCATTCGTTCTACCGTGTATACAAAATTTGTGTAAGTCAACTTGTCTGCTTTATATCAAAGCAAATACAATAGCTGTCAAAAAATGCGAACACACTTTAGTTATTTGATCATCTGAGACAGGAAATATGATGTTTTGCAGGTCCTAGGGTTATATCGGCGGCGTGCAAATCTCGTGGCGCAATGGAGGTCAGATTTTCAAAAGTAGCCCGTAGCAACTACAGTGTTTTAAAATATAACATTTTTGTTAAATTGCTGGTTACAACAATGATTTATCATCACGTACACAAAATTTGACGGCAAAAGCGTAAAAATTGAGAGCGCGGTGAGCATTTTTGTAAAACGCCATTTTATCATGTGGAGTAACCTTAAGCACATTGTATTCCCGTCGATCCAACTGAATGTATGTAATGGCTTTATTGCAACTTTTTTCATGCATTGTCGCCTTTACCCATTTATTGCGTACTTTCCAAATATTCCGTACGTTGTTATCAGTGGAGTTACAAATCTTTATGCTATCATTCAGAACTCGATACTCAGTATAATCGTACACCATTTTCTTATGGAGTATTGAAAAGTCTGTCCGAACTTTGTATTCATCATCGTATTTTATATTGATGATTGAATCTTTGCACATTAATAGATCTTCCTGGGTATACTCTGTTGCATCGGGTCTCTTGTTTACGTAGCATATTTTAAGTTTGCCGTCTTCCACCCAATACTCATTTCTTGTAAAATAATCACCATCACCTCCCGAATAGACAGTGAACTGCTTATCCACAATGTAATACTCTCGGTACAACCAAAACTCTCGAATGGGTTTATTGCAACTTTTTTTATACATTCTTGCCTTTACCCATTTATTGCGTACTTTCCAAATATTCCGTACGTAGTTATCAGTGGAGTTACAAATCTTTATGCCGTCATTCAGAACTCGATACTGAATATAATCGTACACCTTGTTCTTATAGAGTATTGAAAAGTCAGTCCGAAGTTTGTATTCATCATCGTATTTTATACTGATGATTGAATCGTTGCACATTAATATATCTTCCTGGGTATACTCTATTGATGTGGGTTTGATATTTTCTTTGCATATAGAAGGTTTACCGTCCCCCACCCCATAATCATTTCTTGTGAAATATTGACTCGTAGCTGCGAAATAGACAGTGAACTGCTTATTCACAGTGTAATACTGACGGTACAACCACTGAAGCTCTCTAATGGGTTTATTGAAACTTTTTTGATGCATTGTTGCCTTTACCCATTTATTGCGTACTTTCCAAATATTCCGCACGTAGTTATCAGTGGAGTTACAAATCTTTATGCTATCATTCAGAACTCGATACTCAGTATAATCGTACACCATTTTCTTATGGAGTATTGAAAAGTCTGTCCGAACTTTGTATTCATCATCGTATTTTATATTGATGATTGAATCTTTGCACATTAATAGATCTGGGTATACTCTGTTGAATCGGGTCTCTTGTTTACGTAGCATATTTTAAGTTTGCCGTCTTTCACCCAATACTCATTTCTTGTAAAATAATCACCATCACCTCCCGAATAGACAGTGAACTGCTTATCCACAATGTAATACTCTCGGTACAACCAAAACTCTCGAATGGGTTTATTGCAACTTTTTTTATGCATTCTTGCCTTTACCCATTTATTGCGTACTTTCCAAATATTCCGTACGTAGTTATCAGTGGAGTTACAAATCTTTATGCCGTCATTCAGAACTCGATACTGAATATAATCGTACACCTTGTTCTTATAGAGTATTGAAAAGTCAGTCCGAAGTTTGTATTCATCATCGTATTTTATATTGATGATTGAATCGTTGCACATTAATAGATCTTCCTGGGTATACTCTATTGATGTGGGTTTGATTTTTTCTTTGCATATAGAAGGTTTACCGTCCCCCACCCCATAATCATTTCTTGTGAAATATTGACTCGTAGCTACGAAATAGACAGTGAACTGCTTATTCACAGTGTAATACGGTCGGTAGAACCACTGAAGCTCTCTAATGGCTTTATTGCAACTTTTTTGATGCATTGTTGCCTTTACCCATTTATTGCGTACTTTCCAAATATTCCGCACGTAGTTATCAGTGGAGTTACAAATCTTTATGCTATCATTCAGAACTCGATACTCAGTATAATCGTACACCATTTTCTTATGGAGTATTGAAAAGTCTGTCCGAACTTTGTATTCATCATCGTATTTTATATTGATGATTGAATCTTTGCACATTAATAGATCTTCCTGGGTATACTCTGTTGATGGGGGTCTCAGCTTATCTTTGCATAGATGAGGTTTACTGTCTATCACCCCATAGTCATTTCTTGTGAAATATTGACTCGCAGGTGCGAGATAGATAGTGAACTGCTTATTCAGAGGGTAATACTTTCGGTGAAACCAAAAGGTTCTAATGGGTTTATTGCAACTTTTTTGATGCATTGTCGCCTTTACCCATTTAATGCGTGCATGCTTTCCAAATAATTCCTACGTAATTATCAGTGGAGTTACAAATCTTTATGCCATTATTCAGAACTCGATACTCAGTATAATCGTACACCTTGTTCTTATAGATTATTGAAAAGTTAGTTCGAACTTTGTATTCATCATCGTATTTTATATTAATGATTGAATCGTTGCACATTAATAGATCTTCCTGGGTATACTTTTTCGATATGGGTTTGAACTTTTCTTGGCATATTATAAGTTTACCGTCTTCCACCCCATTGTCATTTCTTGTGAAATATTGACTCCTAGGTGCGAGATAGACAGTGAACTGCTTATTCACAGTGTAGTACCATGCAGATATTCTTTTAAAAGATCCACGGCATTTATACCGGTCTTTAAACATCTCCCACGAATTTCGAGTTCTCCAAATGGTCCGAATTCTTGAATCATTGGAAGCACACATTACAAGACTGTCGTTTCCAAATTGATACTGGCGATAATCGCACATATTGTTGTTTGTAAACAGCGAAAAGTTTTGCAAAACGTTGTACTGATCGCCGTATTTCACTTTAACCAAATAATCATTGCAGGACAGACTAAGCTTTGCCGAACAAATTGCAAAATATCCAAAAGTCACTCCATAATCTTGCCTTGTGAAACTCTGCTCAGTAGGTTTGAAGCAAACAGTAAAATTTCTGTATAATGTGTAATTGGAGTAGTAAAACGCGTCCACGGATACATTACAATATTTGGAAGCCAACACTTCCTTTTCCCGAGCAATCAAATCCCGCCATCTTTGTTTAATAAGGGGGTCAGAAGAATTACAAACTTGTAGACCATCGTCCGTTACTCTGTACTCATTATAACGGTACATTCTGCTTCGATACGTCATTGAAAAGTTGTTCCATACTGTGTAATTATCTTCATGCTTTATAGTATAAGTAAAATTGGCGCATTCGGTGGGACTTTCCAAGATCGCATCAATTTCACGTCTGTTCCGGAGATGTTGAGTTGTGAGTGAAACGAACGTTTCTCTTTTGGCCGTTTCCCTCGAGTCATTCTGGTGAAAAATTTGACTTTCCAGGTAAAATATATTTTTACTGCCATCGTTTTGCCATTCTGTCTCATTTGAGTGGGAGATGGTAGTGGATTCTTCGCGTGGAACGTTTACCTCAGACGGCGATGAAGTTGATAAAGGCAGTACTGGGCTCTTTTGTACTCTTTCACTTCGGAATGTTTTTATCGCAGTTCCTAAAAATAAATTATGGTTAACACAGGGGCGCACATTAGGGTGTGTGTGTGTGTGTGTGTGGGGGGGGGGGGTGACCCCCCCATGTTTTGTGAAATATATCTAAAAAGTCGGTCCCGAATCCTGTATTGGACGAAAAAAAGTCGGTCCGGCTAAAATCTGAAAGACATCATTTTGTGTCGAAAAAAGAAATAGGTGGACATTTTGGAAATGGAATCTAACAAAATTAGGCGACTTTTTGTGGTTGTAACTTTTCTTCCAACCTCGTCCAAAATGCGTGAAATAGCGTTCTAATGAATCTAGAAATTCAAAATTTTTTCGCGCGCCTTCGGCGCTCGCGCTCGAAATCCATAAAAAATTTTGGCCCCCCGAAAGTTTAGAGCAGAAGTTCTGAAAAACTAAACGTTTATTTAAACTCTTGGAATACTATCCCCGTCTATGAGTCCATCCGCAATTTTGGAGGAGTCTACGTACGTTCTTATAAATCGAAGCGAGGTTACCGAGGTATGTGGCAGTGTATAGCATTTATACACATTTAGATAGCCGATTACATCCGCATCGAATGAACACGCAGCTTTTCGAGTTCGAAGCTTAAATTGATTAAGACTGCCATTCGTTCAGTGATGAAAGAAAGAAGGCTAAGGGATCTAATCACTCTTGGATGTGAAAAGGATCTCACGGATACAATATAATGGACCCAGACACTGTTGTTGATCGTTGGGCCAAGCTGCCAAAACAGAACGCCTTATTTGTGTGAAGTAATTTCGATTGTCATTTTTCGATCATATAAACTGTTCAGGTGAACTATTTAAAAACTGATTTGACTGTCTGAAATCTATTGCTAATTGCTATAACTTTCTAAACAATTTGAGTTGTCAGGTATTTAATACTGACTTAGTTGAATATCATGTGGGCACGCACTATAGTCTATAGATTTATTTTGAACCATTATTGTCCATAGTTGAGCTCTTGACTTTAATAATGTACTATTCCGGCTTTAATAATACTGTGGGCTTGTGGCTAATATACTGGCTATAAAATCAAATTAGAACAACAACAGGTTAATTTTTAACGGTCTACTTTTTTACATAGTTACTCGACCTCGTGCAATAACCACAGGGCCGTCGCATGTCATGCAGACCTTTATCATTTAATCTGTGACAAGCTGCAAAGAATGAAGGTATTATCATGGATAATAAAGTACATGTTATTTTACAATCCATGGTATTACCCACACTTTCCTGCAACTTATTCAACATATAATAGTTAATTAAATACGCCATCGGCCATTTAGTACTACTAAATTAAATTGTGAATTTCGACATACTAAAACGCTGTTTTCTGACTATCAGAATTCTGTTAAATCTTCCCCCAAAGTCCAGGAAATGGCATTGCAGAGACTCTAAATTTAAAAATTTCCTCGGGCCTCGACCCTCGCTTTCAGCAATCGAAAAGAATTTCTTACGGCCCTGTACCATACGTCCAACTCTTAAATTTTATATTAATTGTATTTATAACAAGACTGTGAGATTAATTAAACCGAACTTTCACCGGTTCACGAGTACTGTGCACACCTTAAAATAGTTGGCTTTTGTTATCAAACACAAATACTACAAAAGTCGGTCCCGGAACATAGGACACCCCCCCAAATTTTTTTTGAATGTGCGCCCCTGGTGTTAGCCTAACAATTACTCCTTGTGAAGTGTTACTTTCTCACATTTTCAAAATTTACCTTTTCTCACCATCTTTGAAAGATCAGTTTCCTTCCGCGCCTTGCGGCCATCAATTTGTTTATCATTTTTTGTCAAGTTAGGGACCGGTCATTATTTATGGCAGGGGTGGGGGCCGAAGGGAAAGTAAAATGCAGCCAGAAAAAATCATTACCCCAGCTTTTTCGAAACCAAATTTCTAGCTACCCCACCAGTGGAATGCCGAAAAAATTTTACCCCACCTAAACCCATTTTGTTGCAACGTCTTATATATTGCTTTGATCACAATGGCCATTATAATTAAAAGGGAATGGGATTGAAGCACTGACAGTCATGTGGGGCATGCTATAGTTAGCATTGTGCCTTACTGTGGGTTACTTCTACAATTGCAAGGTACTATATAAAGAATGATAGTTATGTGAAGGCTTGAAATTTGTCTGCTGAAAATAAGACTTGTCATTTTTGTAGTTAATATAAAATAATATAATTTATATGTTATATGTTATAAGCCTTGGGGTGGGCCTAGGGAAATGCCAAAAGAATTAAAGGTTTTAAAATTTCTGGACTGAAGATTCACATGGAAGTTATATTGCTCACTCATATTAAGACTGGCGTAGTGGCATGCACTCTGACTCAAACAACTGCACAGTATGATTCAAATTTGCATGTTATGAGGGGCATGGGGGTTTGGATCAGTGCATGCTGAAATCTTGGCAGTTGGCCATTTAATATTGGGATACTTTGCTAGTTCACTTCTCTAATTTTTAAATCACTTGTTAAATTGAAATATGATTTGGTTTTATAGTTTGTATTCAACGCTATATTCCCTTTTCACGAGATAGTGCAATGCTAGTCCCATAAACGTATATTAACAACCACTGATATACCGGTAAAACCTGTGCAGCATATATTTCAAGATTAATTTTAAAACACTAACCGTATCTCACCACCCTATCTCTTTCCCACTTTAAAGTTTCACTGTATACAATTTGGTTTCTTTCACATTTTGGCACTACTTTATTAATTAAAACGCAATTTGAAACAGTCTCACAGAATCCCATAATTGTAAATATCTAAATTCTAAATTTTTCTCTGAAATTCCTTTAAAATTTCCTTACTATAGACAATCACATGTAATTATCACAGAATTTTGAAGGAATTCCTTAAGAATTCTCACGGAATTCAATCCATTATTACATTTCTAAAATACCGGTATTTTAATTTGTAAACAATACAACGATACTATAAAAAAGTATATATGTCCCATGTGAGAATATCTGAATTTAGAAAATGATGTTACTGTCAATTAATGGGAAAATGTTGCTGTTATACAGTGTGAAGATAACTTGATATATCATCTGAATTCCAAGTATGATTATATAAACAATTAAATTAATCTGTAAACAGGTAAATAGATTTCTCCTATTTTATCCATGTATACATGCATGGTCTACTAGTAAAGAAAAACAGCTAGTTGCCAAAGACTCATAATAATAATAATAATTTAATGTTTACAAAAATTTACAAAAAAGATTATATGTTGCATTACCTGCAAGTAGCCAAGCTAGTCGTGGGAGGCAATGAATTTAAATGTAGGTAGTTTAAGTAAGTTTAGAAAAATATTTTTTCAAATAAGTGAAGGAAAGTATATAAAGTTAATTGATTATGAAAAAAATATTGTAATTTTAAATACAGTATTACAGATCTAGCATTACAGAGAAAAAGGCAAGCAGCTGAAACATCCTTATCTAGTATTCTATCTCAAAGGATTTAAGGTAATTTAAACCATCATAGTTACAATTGGCAATCTTGCTATTATCATGGGCACATCAACATAGTGATTCTCAGTTGTAAGAATTGTAAAGAGGGCCTGGCACATTTTGTGTTTAAATATCTTTTTACTTTTTGAGCGAAGGCCCTGGTCAATACTATTCCAAATTTCCACACCAAGTCGAGAAAACGAACATTTCTGAAGCTCTAGGCGAGAATATTTTATATAAAAATTATCTTTCTTCGCCGCTCTTGTATTATAATTATGAACCTCAGATGTTTTTTTGAAAAGTTCTTGTAGAGTTGTTGGCGAGTCTCCGGTTGATATATCGTATAACATGTTAGCAGATTCTTTGATATACATCATATTAATAGGAAGAGAATTTGAAGAAACAAACAAGGGAATTGCATGATTATCAAATGATTTAAAATATATCAGACGTAAAACGCGTTTTTGTAATATAAGAAGTTTCGTAATGTGAAACTTGGCAGCATTTCCCCATTCAGACAGTCCATACGAAAGATAAGGTAAAATTAAGGACCTTTATATATCTAGTATACGGTATGATTTGGAATAAAATATCGCAATTTTGAGATAATCCCAACATTTTTACTAATCTTTAATTCAATATAGTCAATGTGATGCTTCCAACTTAAGTGGCAATCAATAATGATACCAAGATACTTTATATATTCTTTGCATTCGAGTGGTGTGTATTGCTTAGAATTATTATCATACATGCTAATTACTGGATGATAATTTACTGATTTCTGGTGTGGGAGAAAAATAACAAAATTTGACTTTTTTATATTAAGCGTCAGTTTGTTGGCATTAAGCCATTTGCAAACATTATTCAATTCAGAATTTACAACAGATTCAAGTGTTTTCAGAACAATGTTTGAGCTGAACATATTATGAACTCGCCATTGGAATGATACTCTGGCATATATGAGGCATATTTCATGATTTTCTAGTGAATTGTCCACATGCATGGTTTACAAGCATATACCGGATATTAGTTATACTGTACAGTATCAAGTGTGGATGCCCAAAAATTAAATCCTGAAAATTTAATAGACTCTATATATACATTTTAAGATATAATAAAGTAAATATGTTTTTGTAAATATACAATATTTTTCTAATCAACCAACCCTGTAAATGATAGATGTATTTCAACCTTCATGGTTGCAAAGTCTATATTTTATTAATAAATTCAAATTCAAATTCAAAATTATATGGGGGCGAGCCTGGATGCCCGGGCTTGGGGGCAGCAGCTCACTTTTCCTGAGGCGAATTTTGGCCCAGCTTTAGCAAGATCTCAGGCTAAAGGGGCGTGATCTTACTTAGGTGGGCGTGCTCTTTACCCATGTTTCGCTAATTTAAAAATAGATAAATAATTACGTCATTGAACAGACACAGTCACGTGACAGAAAATAGCGGGAAATAAACACGTTGGTTTTAAGCTGTTTACTCGAGGTTTAACGTTCAGAAATAGGTTTATATTTGGTATATTGTAAAGTGATATAGGCCAAAGAAGTAAGTTCATGTTGTTTATCATAACTAATTTACTTTATTCAGTAGATAATTCTTGTATTTATACTTTTAGATCGAATATTACTACTACTAACTACTAAAACTGATTATTATACGATATTTGGAAATTATTTGTGGTCACTTTACATACCGGTTTCTGATTCTGGCGAGCCAACCCATATATACACAAGGTGAACTTTAATATGAAATAACAACAAAGGCTGCATCTCGCCAAAACTGGCCCGGCTTGGGTACCCAGGGCTGGCTTGCACCATATAAACAGCCCTTATGGCGTCTTTGGAGATTTTGAGTGTAAATGAATAAAATGTTGGGTGTTTCTCTCAACATTTTGGAAAGCAATAATATTTTATTTAAAAAATTAGAATGATCACATATGGTCACATATTAAACTCTGTTTATAGTAGTATATATTGTATTGTGTGTGATTAAAATATGCTAAATTTTTTTTACCCCACCTCTGCATGCAAGGATTTTTTGCCCACCCCACCTAAAGCAAGTATTATTTTTCAGTTACCCCACCATTTTCTCTTCGGCCCCCACCCCTGCTATAAATAATGACCGGTCCCTTAGATGCGCGTTCGTCTTGTTCGAGAGAAACGTCAACATTCAAGGGTTTACCTTTGAATTCATCTTCAATTTGTTCGGTTTTGTTTTATCTTCTTGCCTGTCATACTCTGAACCACCACCATGATAAAAACAGGCGAAAATCAGACAGAACGAAAAGAAAACGACTCGATACAAGAGTCGAAAACTGAATGCATGACCCATGTTGCAACTGCAAGCGTCGTTTTTAAGTTTGAGGTTTTTATTTCACCAGCTGTTCTACTGGTCACTCGAACGCTGTTAAGGGGTGGCTTGTGACAGATTTCAAATGTCGGATGAAAATAGTTTTTTGATATTCTTAAATTTCGTATTTTTAAACGTTGTATATATAGTGGATATTGGATTGCGTACATATTTAAATGTATGGGAAGTATACAGACAGTAAAGTGTTTCGTCTTTCAAATTAATACTTAGTCAGTTGTTATGGCAACCAATGCGTAACAAACTTAGTGTGAAATCATCAGGCAAAACAATGCATGGCATTGTGTACCTTTAATAAGGCGTTTTTCATCGATATAAGTGTGTCCTCATCTTTCAATAGCTCTGATTATCTTTTGTTGTAGGCAACCAAGTGTTAGCAACAAAACGGTCAAATAATTCACTCGTATTACAAAAGCTCAAGCACATGTTTTCTTAAACAATTTTTAATATTGATAGTTCAAGGACATTTTTCATTTGCTTTAGACATTTTTCACGAATAATAGCTTTAAAATAGCAGGGAAGCATAATATTTAAAAGTTATGAAAAAACAGTGGCGGCGCCAGGGGGGGGGGCAAGGGGGGGCAAATGCCCCCCCAAAATTATTTTTTGCCCCCCCATTTTGCCCCCCCTCAAAAAAAATTATTAGTGACTAAGAGAGATTAAAGGCTACACAAGCGTTCTGTCGTTATCGGAAAATGTATGACTTATGGCCTAAAGAGCGGCGATATTCCTAGGGTATTCGCCCCACCCCCCTGGGAGGCGATATTCCTAGGATATTCGCCCCCGGGGGCGATATTCCTAGGAATATCGCCACGTTTTGAGGGGGGGGCGAATTTCCTGGGGGCGGCCTTTTTACCCCTTGCCCCCCAAAATTTGAGTTTGCCCCTCAAATGCCCCCCCAAATTTGGAAGCCTGGCGCCGCCACTGTGAAAAAAGCAAGTTAAATAGTTCATAAACCATTGACGAAATTGGGCAAATTACAGTCACAAAATACTGTGCATGATTCGACCCACAACGGGTTGAATAGCATTAAGTTATTTTCGTCACTACGTTTGTTAGACATTTTTTTTGCCATAAACAATTGACTAAGGGCACTTTCCATTTAATGGCCTGAGCGGTCAGACCCGAATTTTTGTCTCTGTATCAATGGAAAGATCTGATCTATGTTTCTAAAATATCTAACGAAAATGAACCTCATTCTAATTTTGGCGGTCAGATATGTCTGAAGCCCAAAAGTTTTGTGTTTCATTCAACAATTTGGCCGTTCTGACCGGTGTAGCCGTGTTAATGGAAAGCGCTCTAAGTGTTACCAAAATTAATTTAGATGACGAAACATTTCATTGTCTGTGTATATCCCATAAATTTAAATATGTGTACAACCCAATATGCCCTGTTTAAAAATACGAAATTTATAAGAATATCAAACTACTTTATTTAATCTGAAATTTGAAATCTATGGCGAGCCACCTTTATAGCGTTTCAAATGTATGATAAGTAGAGCAGCTGGTGACATTATCAAAATGTGAAAACGTTTTTAAAGTTTATGTTTTGCCAAAACGTACCCGGTTCGTTGCTTTAGTTCTCGACTCTTGTATTGAGTCGTTTTCTTTTGTTTCTGTTTGATTTTCGCTTGTTTTTATCATGTTGGCAGTTCAGGCATGGACGTCGAAGACTTTGTCACTGGGCGGCGTGTGAAGGTTCAAATTACCTCATTTTTAAATTACATTTTACATTACTTGAAAGCAGTGTTTGAAATTCACTGTGGTTTTTTCATGCATGAGTACATTCAAATCAGTGGCGAGGCTGAGAAAATTTGAGTAGTCATGGTCTAACACCCGAACATTCTACAGTATAGGGGCATATTAGGAGGTTTCAGACAGGAGCATGATGCTGCCCCGGAAATTTTTGAAATTTAGAGGACCGACCGGAATGGCGAAATTCACGCAAAGAGAACAACAGCAAAAAATTGTGTGATTAGAAGAATATTTTAAAAGATAGTTATTCTTGCCCAGCATGGCCAACATGATCTCTAGCCTAGCCGCTCATTCAAATAGGCAGGTGTTTTTTTCCAAAGAATATATTAGCATACGCGCGGATTCAAATGTACTAGAGGGGCTCGGGGAATTTTGTCGTCCAAAAATATTTTAATATTTAGACCCTTGGAAAGCCCGGAATTGCAACTAAAATTTTGCATTTATATTTTGCGTTCACTTAATTTAACCTCCACGTTTGGCCGTCAATGCTCTTATAATTCACCTGCATGAAAATCTGCTCAAATCACCTCTACATTTACCAGAAATTACTTATAACAAATATTAGGGGGGGGGGGGGTAAATATTACCAGGTTTGCTCTCAATAGGGCGTTTTATCTAAAGCTTCTTGTCGTTGGAAAACAAGAACGGTAACAACCCTAATTTTTCATGTATATTTTCCTTTATATGCAAAGGAAAGGCAAAAAAAATTGTTGGCAATCATCAAACGACACATCGCGTGGCATTGTGTACCTTTAATAAGGCGTTTTTCATCGGTATAAGTGTGGTACTCAACTTTCAAAAGCTCCGTTGAATTTTTGCTGTGGGCAACCAAGTGCATGTTAGCAACAAAACGGTCAAATAATTCACCCGTATTACATGTCTTCTTAATTAAACAGTTTTTTTGTCGGGTTTTAGTGTTCATAGTAGTCGAAGATCTTTTTCACTTGCTTCACAGCCTTCAGACACTTGTCACGAAAAATAGTTTAAAAAATACCAGTGGAAGCATGATATTTCAAAGCTAGATAAATAGTTCATAAATCATTGATGAAATTGAGCAAATTACAGTCGCATACTATGCATCAGATTTGACCGCAAGCCTCGTTTTCGTGCCCACACGGAGTATTTAAATGTTCAGAGAATACTGTTTTGAAACAGACATGTTGCGTTCATGTTCCTATTAAGGCCATTTTCCATTGCAGTCGCTTTGCCAGCGCGGGCGGAGCGACCAATTTTAAGGCCATTTTCCATTAACGTTCGCTTTGCCCGCGCGGGCGAAGCGTTCATTGTTTTTGGCACCCGTCACTAATTAATGATTTTTGAATGATTTGTCAAGATTTACCATGTGTACTATCAATGTAAAAACCATTATTGGTTATTAAAGATTTAATTTCTCATTTGGTAAGTTGGTAAAACTATGATGTTTAATATTTACCATTAATTGTATTTTTCTGGCAAATATTAAACATGGTTTTTACAAATTTACCATGTGGGAAATCTATAATAAGCAACAATGACAGGAGTTCAGTTTTTACATTAAAAAATTCATTCATGGAAATTTAATTTTTTTCCTGTGCCTGTACGTCACTCAAAGAAAACGCACGGACGATTGTTCACGTATAGTGGGATAACGGGGGGGAAAAAGGGACAACTGAGCGTTTGTTAAAGTAATATTTATCGAACTTTGCAAATGCACTAAATCTCCTATAATTCATTGTATTTAAATTTCATAGATGTATATTTAATTGACATTCCAAATAAGTATTGATTGAGATAAATGGCTTTATGGCCAAGAATAAGCTATAAAAGTAGACTAGTGGGAAGGTATTCTGACTCAGAAACATTTATTATTGCCATTATTATGTAGCTTTCTATCAACACTTTATACGGGGCAGCAAATGGTCAATTTCAGAAGATGGTTTTGACTAGAGCGCGGGGGGGTGTCTAAAATCCATTTTCCAGCCAAAGTTTCTCTAATTCACGTTTCCCAGCTACTTTTGACCGGATCCGTGTCCCACTGTGAAATTGAAAATTCCAGATCAGGTGGTTCATCTATGGGGTGATCGAAACGCAATGCTATACCTTCAATTGACCATTTGCGTAATAGACTAAATTTTGATCTCAACAAAAATTTCATTACAGCTTGAAAGAGCATCACAAAATTAGTAATATTCCAAAGTTTCGTTACAAGATGTTGTAAAATGCGGAAAATATAGCCTTGCGAAATTTGCAATTTTCAGTCATTTTAGATTACAAACCGGAAATTGACAGCCTCGAAGGGTTTGGGGCTGTCAATTTCCCGTTTGTAATCTAAAATGACTGAAAATTGCAAATTTCACAAGGCTATATTTTCCGCATTTTACAACATTTTGCAACGAAACTTTGGAATATTACTAATTTTGTGATGCTCCTTCAAGCTGTGATGAAATTTTTGTCTAGACTTGTTTAGTTCAAAAGTTAGTCTATTACGCAAATGGTCAATTGATTTGTTTAGTTATAGATACACAGTATGACGTCATAAGTTGAAAAATGTCTACGAGCTGCCGGGGCGAGTCATGGATGTTCTTATACCACGTTATGAAGTCCTCTGAATATCCATAAATGTTCAGAATAAGGTAAAGTATTATCTAGATGTTTTATATGGTACCAGAGCTTGAATTAAAACGGGAAAGCGGAAACATTGGCAAAATGGCGGCCATTTCGTGGAAAATTTTGTGCAGAGATTTGAAATGATTTCAGTTTACACTTTCTAGACATTCTTTTATTACCATAATAAAAATGAGGAACAAAATACAAAATCTGGCCCTATATTGCCGAGTTTAACAACAAAGTTTGCACATTATTTGGAAAAGTGATATGCAAAAATTGTACTGTTTCTGCAAAAGCGATGTTGCACATTGGCACACACCGTTAAAGTGCAAGACTCTGTTTTGGGGTTTTGTGGCGCGATGGACAGAGATTTATGCTCAGTCGGACATGATCCATGATCTATACAAAAGTCAAGAACAAACCACTTCACTGGTGCCTCTGAAAGAGGTGTTTCATGTTCTTGGGAAAGTCTTAGAAATATTACTTCACTGAAATGACGTCATCCGTCAGATCATGGCTCTCGAACCAAGGAGAGGCAGATTGAACTCTAAGTTAAGGCACATCACTGCCTTTCGGCAGGATGGAGGCTGACGGGGTTCCCCTTCTGGGAAACAAAATGAGAAAGACAGAAATTTTCCAGTTTTTTATTTACTTTACTACAAACATCTAAAATACAATGTATACATACTTTTTAAATTAATGGCATTATATAGTTCACGCGTTTTCACTTTGGGTACAATACGTAGATTTCAAATTAATCGCTGTTCATTGATTACTGTTTAATTACTTACTCTATATACACACATGCTTTCTTTATATATTAATACGTGCATGCTTGTTTGCCTACCTGCTTAACTTGCTTGCTTGCTAATACTTAATTACTTACTTACTTGATTACATATTTACACTTGTACAGTCGACTTACTTCCACTATATAGTCTCTTCAGCGGAATTTCGTTTACTGGCGGCTTATTGTTTGCTGGGAAATATTTTTTCTTGAGCAACTGATAATTTCTTCGTGTGAAGACAAACGCAATACCAATGTAGGCACCAGTAAGCAACGTTACAGTATACAACGCTATCTTTATGTCGAAATCAAAATCCACGATTCTAGATATGAAGAGAGGAAACCAATAACTTAAGGCTGTAGTGGTTGACAGTTTGAGCAATATGACAAATTTACGACGCTTAACAACATTCGATTTCTGTGCAATGTTCCTGCTTGCCTTGAGTTTTTGGCGAATTCGATAAGCAGTGAAGATGAACATTCCAATAATGTACAACAAAAGACAACCTTGAAGGCCATATACATCAACAGCAGCTGACCAATCGGGAGTAATTCGACCATTGATACAATCTCCAGAGATCTGTTGATAAATCCTTGCATCATCTTCCTTCCCATCTCCATTCGCAAATACAATGCGTTCATAAAACTTTAAGCTTGACTGAACATCTTTCCTCAAAGATACAATAGGTTGATAAATCCTTGCATCATCTTCCGTCGCATCTTCCTTCCCAAGTACAGTGCTTTGACTAAACCTTGACTGGGTATCTTCAAGTACAGTGTCAGTGCTTTGATTAAACTTTGATTCCAGGACATCTCCCTTCAAGGATGCAACACGGTGATAAATCCCTATAGTATTTGCCGTCGTCTTTCCATTCGCAATGCGTCGATAGAATCTTAAGCTGGATTGAACGTCGTTCTTCACAGACACAATAGGTTGATCAAATCTTAGAACATCTTCCTTTACTAGTACAATGTAAATAATCGTTATAATGACGGGAACTCCCCAGCTAAAGAGACTATACTTCAAAAATCTGTTCCACTTTTTCAGTTCATCAGATTTCACTAGAGTATTGCCACAAAATGTTTTCCTTAAGTGATGGATATTAACCGCAGAATTCATAATTATGCTATACGTCATAAACTTATTTACTACAAACAGCCTGGCACACGGTATCTCAAACAGTTTACCTACATGAGAATACAGTGACAAAAATACTACAAGGTAAGTCTGCCACAACAGCAAGGCGAAGCTAAAACTCATTAAATTCAAACCAGGAAGTGTGCGCAGTTCTGGAAGCATGCAGTAAACTATCAACAACAATACCAAAGAAATAATAGAAAGCGCTAAAGCACATAATGGTGCTATAATAATCTTAAAGTTTGTAATTACGTAAATTGGTCTTAAGTTTTCTTTGCCGCATACATAAGGTTTACCGTCTATCACCGCATAGCCATTTCTTTCGAAATATTCACCGTTATCTGCCGAATACACAGCAAACTGCTTTGTCACAATGTAGTATCTCGCATTTAATTTATAATAATGATAACAGGATGCGGGTAACGACTTTTGCCACGAATTTCGCGTTCTCCAAATGGCTTGAACTCTTGAATCATTGGAAGCACACATTTCAAGACTGTTGTGGCTTAATCGATATTCGCGATAATCGTATATTTGGTTGTGGTAAACCAGTGAAAAGTTTTTAAAAACGTTGTGTTGTTCACCGTACTTTACTTTGACCAAATCATCATTGCAGGACAATCTAAGCTTTGCCGAACAAATTGCAAAATACCCCAAAATCACTCCATAATCTTGCCTTGTGAAATTTTGATTGGTAGGTTTGAAGAAAACATTTAAGTTTGTATGCAATGTGTAATTTTCGGAGTAAAAACCGTCCACCGATACATTACAATGTTTGAAAGCTATCGTTATTTTTTCTGAAACAATGAAATTCCGCCATTTTTCTTTAATGAAACGGTCAGAAGAATTACAAACTTGTAGACCATCGTCTGTTATTCTGTACTCATCATAAGAGTACATTCGACCTTGGTACATCATTGAGAAGTTGTTCCATACTCTGTATTCATTTTCGTACTTTATAGTAAAGGTAAAATTGGCGCATTCGGTCACACATGTTATAATTTCACCTTTAAACACAGCATAATCGTACTTTGTTATCTGCTGCTTTGTTGCCAAAATCAGAACTCTAAAATTCTTAAGCACAGTGTATTCCCATCGATCGAACTGAATGTACGACATGGGTTTGTTGCAACTTTTTTTATGCATTCTCGCCTTTACCCAGTCATTGCGTACTTTCCAAATATTTCTGTCGAAATCATCAGTGGAGTTACAAATCTTTATGCTATCATTCAGAACTCGATACTCAGTATAATTGTACATTTTGTTCTTATAGAGTATTGAAAAGTCAGTCCGAACTTTGTATTCATCATCGTATTTTATATTGATGATTGAATCGTTGCACATTAATAGATCTTCCTGGGTATACTCTGTTGATTTGGGTTTGAACTTTTCTTTGCATACAATAAGTTTACCACCGTAAAGCGCGTAGTCATTAGTTGCGAAATATTGACTCCTAAGTGCGTAAAAGACAGTGAACTTCTTATTCACAGTGTAATACTCTCGGGGCAACGAAGAGGTTCTAATGGGTTTATTGCAACTTTTATCATGCATGACGCCTTTACCCAGTAATTACGTAATTTCGAAATATTCCGTACCCAGTTATCAGTGGAGTTACAAATCTTTATGCTATCATTCAGAACTCGATACTCAGTATAATGATACACCTTGTTCTTATGGAGTATTGAAAAGTCAGTTCGAACTTCGTATTCATCATCGTATTTTATATTGATGATTGAATCGTTGCACATTGATAGATCTTCCTGGGTATACTCGTCTGATGTGGGTCTCAGCTTTACATCGCATATATAAGGTCTACCGTCTTTCACCCCATAGTCATTTCTTGGGAAATATTGCCTCGTAAGTGCGACATAGACAGTGAACTGCTTAGTCACAGTGTAATACACTCGGGAAAACCAAAAGGTTCTAATGGGTTTAATACAACTTTTTAGATGCATTCTCGCCTTTACCCATTTATTGCGTACTTTCCAAATATTCCTTACGTAGTTTTCAGTGGAGTTGCAAATCTTTATGCTATCATTCAGAACTCGATACTCAGTATAATCGTGCACCTTGTTCTTATAGAGTATTGAAAAGTCAGTCCGAACTTTGTATTCATCATCGTATTTTATATTGATGATTGAATCGTTGCACATTAATAGATCTTCTGGGGTATACTCTGATGATTTAGGTCTTAACTTCTCATTGCATATGACTGATTTACCGTACTGCACCCCATAGTCATTTCTTTTGAAATATTGACTCTCAGGTACGCGATAGACAATGAACTGCTTATTCACAGTGTAATACTTTCGGTGAAACCAAAAGGTTGTAATGGGTTTATTGCAACTTTTTTTATGCATCGTCGCCTTTACCCATTTACTGCGTAATTTCCAAATATTCCTTGCGAAATTATCAGTGGAGTTACAAATCTTTATGCCATCATTTAGATCTCGATACTCAGTATAATCGTACACCTTGTTCTTATAGAATATTGAAAAGTTATTCCGAACTTTGTATTCATCATCGTATGTTATATTGATGATTGAATCGTTGCACATTAATAGATCTTCCTTGGTATACTCCCTTGATTCGGGTTTGAACTTTTCATCACATGAATAAGGTTTACCGTCTTCCACTCCATACTCGTTTCTCGTGAAAAATTTACCTTCTGCTGCCGAATAGACAGTGAACTGCTTATTCACAATGTAAAACTCTCGATACAGCCAAGACTCTTGAATGGGTTTATTGCAAGTTTTTTGATGCATTGTCGCCTTTACCCATTTATTGCGTACTTTCCAAATATTCCCTACGTAGTTATCAGTGGAGTTACAAATCTTTATGCCATCATTCAGAACTCGATACTCAGTATAATCGTACACCTTGTTCTTATAGAGTATTGAAAAGTCAGTCCGAACTTTGTATTCATCATCGTATTTTATATTGATGATTGAATCGTTGCACATTAATAGATCTTCCTGGGTATACTCGTATAATACAGGTTTCAACTTTTCTTTGCATATATAAGGTTTACCGTTTTTCACCCAATAATCGTTTCTTGTGAAATATTGTATCGTAGGTGCGAGATAGACAGTGAACTGCTTATTCACCGTGTAATACTCTCGGTAGAACCCAATGGTTCTGATGGGTTTATTGCACCTTTTTTCATGCATCGTCGTCATTACCCATTTATTGCGTAATTTCCAAATATTCCTTACGAAATTATCTGTGGAGTTACACGTCTTTATGCTATCATTCAGAACTCGTAACTCGGTATAATCGTACACCTTGTTCTTATAGAGTATTGATAAGTCAGTCCGAACTTTGTATTCATCATCGTATTTTATATTGATGATTGAATCGTTGCACATTAATAGATCTTCACGGGTATACTCTGTTGATATGGGTCTGAACCTTTCTTTGCATGTATAAGGTTTACCGTTTTCCACCCCATAGTCATTTCTCGTGAAATATTGACTTCTAGGTGCGAGATAGACATTGAACTGTTTATTCACGGTATAGTACCTTGCATCTGATTATTTATCAACAGATCCGCGGCATGTGTACTGGTCTTTAAGCTTTTTCCACGAATTTCGTGTTCTCCAAATGGCCCGTATTCTTGAGTCATTGGCAGCACACATTTCAAGACCTTCGTTTCCGAATTGATATTCACGATAATCGTACATCTTGCTGTTGTAAAACAGCGAAAAGTTTTGCAAAACGTTGTACTGATCGCCGTATTTCACTTTAAACAAATAATCATTGCAGGACAGACTAAGCTTTGCCGAACAAATTGAAAAATATCCAAAAGTCACTCCGTAATCTTGCCTTGTGAAACTCTGCTCTGTAGGCTTGAAGAAAACAGTAAAATTTCTGTATAATGTGTAATTGGAGTAGTAAAACGCGTCCGCGGATACATTACAATATTTGGAAGCCAACACTTCCTTTTCCCGAGCAATCAAATCCCGCCATCTTTGTTTAATAAAGTGGTCAGAAGAATTACAAACTTGTAGACCATTGTCCGTTATTCTGTACTCGTTATAGCGGTACATTCGGCTTTGGTACATCATTGAAAAGTTGTTCCATACTCTGTAGTTGTCTTCGTACTTTATAGTAAAGGTAAAATTGGCGCATTCGGTCGGTCTTTCCAAGATCGCATCAATTTCACGTCTGTTCCGGAGATGTCGAGTTGTGAGTGAAGCGAACGTTTCTCTTTTGGCTGTTTCTCTCAAGTCATTCTGGTGAAAAATTTGATTTTCCAGTGAAGATATATTTTTAGTGCCATCGTTTTGCCATTCTGTTTCATTTGAATGGGAGATGATTGTCGATTCTTTGCGTGGAACGTTCACCTCAGACGGCGATGAAGTTGAATAAGGTAGTACTGGGCTCTTTTGTATTCTTTCACTTCGGAGTGTTTTCATCACAGTTCCTAAAAATAAATTATGGTTAACAATTATTCCTTCTGAAGTGCTAATTTTTCAAAATTTATTTTTTCCAAGCATCTTTGAACGATCAGTTTTCTTGGTTTTCTTCCGCGACTTGCGGCCATCAATTTGTTTCGCAATTTCTTTCAAGTTAGAGACGCGTTCGTTTTTAGAGAGAAATGTCAACATTCATGCAGGGTTTACCTTTGAATTGATCTTTTAATTTGTTCGGTTCTGTTTTATCTTTTCGCCTGTCATACTCTGAACCACCACCATGATAAAAAAAGGCGAAAATCAGACAGAAGGAAAAGAAAACGACTCGATACAAGTGTCGAAAACTAAGGCCACGAACCATGTTGCAACTTGCAAGTGTTGTCAGACAACTGAATGCTGTTTTGGCCAAACACAAAATTTAAAAGGTTTATGATCAGGCGATTTGTGATAATGTTACCAGCTGAATCCAGCTGTACTTCGTTGTCAGAGCAAGCGCCTTCCATCTTTGAAATCGTAGGTTCAATTCTCGAAACATTCACGTGAAAAGAATCAGTCAACGCTCTGCCGAATGTTGTTGGTTTTCTTCGAGTACTCCAGTTTCCTCCTGCAAGAAATGTTGAGAGTGGGTTACGCTAGGCTCAACGGCTGGATCGTGCCTGGGGTTACGTCTAAGTACCCACTTGAGCGTTATCTATGCAACAAAAAACATAACGGCTTTAAAAGTCGAATTATCTTAATGATTAAATACAGCTGAAATACTCTTCAGGCAACTCGATGCATATTTCAAAATATCAGGTCTTTGGAATTGTCAAATATTGTACATCTACACTTTGTACATCGTATGTTGGGTTGTTCATGGATTTAAATCTATGGTTGTACATATGTTGAAATGTTTTTGTTTCAAATTTTGTTGATTTTGTAACACCTTGTAAGTTTCCATGGCAATTAACGTGTAACAAATTGACTTAGGTGCCACTGGGTCTATTTTTGCCAGATATAAAGATGGAAAATTGATACACTGATTGCAATTCTTAAATTTCGTTTGCGCAGAAGATATTAGTTCGACACATATTTAAACTTTCGTGATGTTCATATTTAACAAATAGATTACATTTAACCGTTGTCTGTTCAGTAATAGATACACAGTTTGACGTCATATGTGTAAGAACAAAAAAGTGTCCACGAGCCGCCTAGGCCAGTGGTCACTTTTTGTTCTTACCACATATGACGTCATACTGTGTATCTATAACTGAACAGACAACGGTTAAATGTAATGTATTTGTTTTATAAACAGGCAAACAGTTTATTCTTATTCCCTCAAACATATGAATCAGGAAGAAATATTAAAAATTTATCAGTGAAAGAAACATTGTTTTAAAGAAATAAAAACGTGTGATAAGAAGGCAATTGTTTTTTTCTTAGCGACTATGGTGATTGAAAAGCACTTAAACATTGCCTGAAGAAACCAGCTGGATAGTGACATCGACAGGGTCAAATGACTCAAATAGGTTTTTTTTTCGAAGACCGGATTGAATTTGAAATCGCATCTTAATAAATTGAGATTTGCCGAGTTGCTAACTTTTGTGAGTAATTTCTGCACATTTATCGAAGGTATTTATTGATGTTTATAGATTAAATTGCATGAATTCATTCAATTTGTATATTAATTCAGTGGAATTTTCAAATATTTTCGACATTTTAAAAACTAATGACGTAATTCCGTGCGTCTGTCCTCTAATAGATCATGGCTCTCGACCAATGAAATCGCATGAATTCTTAAAGGTTATTATATAATTTGAAATGTTTCATATCCGTTGCCATGGCAACTAACGCGCAAACAAACTTAAGCCTGGTTTCCATATGGTCGTAAAAATACAGTCACGATCTTTCTCAACGGCCAGTTTATAATAGTTTAGACCTGTAAATCACATATAAATCATAAGTATTCTCTAGTTATAATCACTCCGCGTATTTTCAGTTCTAAAATGTTGTATTTCGGCTGATGAGAAAGATCATGATTCAATCTTTACGACCGTTAAACCAGGTTTTACTGGCGAAAATTACCGAATGCTTCATGTTGTTGGAGGGAGTAGGATATGATTCTAACCCGCATAACAGAAATATAAATTACTCCATGCTGAGATTTCCCAGGGCTGTCAGGGTACTTTTGCCCATCCCATCCTCCAGACGAAACGTACTTGAAAAACACACACAAGCTTTTGCGTTTTATTTACTTTATTATACTACAACGATCTTAAACACATTGTGTGCATACATTTTAATTTGATAGCATTGTACTATAAGCGTTTTTACATTGGATACAAGATTCTATACTCCCATACTGGCTATAGTCTATTCAACGGAATTTCGTTAACTGGCGGCTTATTGTTTGCTGGGAAATATTTTTTCTTGAGCGACTGATAATTTCTTCGTGTGAAGGCAAACGCAATACCAATGTAGGCACCAGTAAGCAACGTTACAGTATACAGTGCTATCTTTATGTCGAAATCAAATTCCACGATTCTAGATATGAAGAGAGGAAACCAATAACTTAAGGCTGTAGTAGTTGACAACTTGAGCAATATGACAAATTTACGACGCTTAACAACATTCGATTTCTGTGCAATGTTCCTGCTTGCCTTGAGTTTTTGGCGAATTCGATAAGCAGTGAAGATGAACATTCCAATAATGTACAACAAAAGACAACCTTGAAGGCCATATACATCAACAGCAGCTGACCAATCGGGAGTAATTCGACCATTGATACAATCTCCAGAGATCTGTTGATAAATCCTTGCATCATTTTCCTTCCCATCTCCATTCGCGAATACAATGCGTTCATAAAACTTTAAGCTTGACTGAACATCTTTCTTCAAAGATACAATAGGTTGATAAATTCTTAGATCATCTTCCGTCGCATCTTCCTTCCCAAGTACAGTGCTTTGATTAAACTTTGACTGGGCATCTTCAAGTACATTGTCAGTGCTTTGATTTAACCTTGACTTTGACTGCAGGACATTATCCTTCAAGGATGCAACACGGTGATAAATCCCTATATTATTTGCCGTCGCATTTCCATTCGCAATGCGTCGATAAAATCTTAAGCTCGACTGAACGTCGTTCTTCACTGCAGACGCAATAGGTTGATCAAACCTTAGAACATCTTCCTTTACTAGCACAATGTAAACAATCGTTATAATGATGGGAACTCCCCAGCTAAAGAAACTATACTTCAAAAACCTGTTCCACTCCTTCAGTTCATCAGATTTCACTAGAGTATTGCCACAAAATGTTTTCCTTAAGTGATGGATATTAACAGCAGCATTCATAATTATGCTATACGCCATAAACTTATTTGCTACGAACAGCCTAGCACACGGTATCTCAAACAGTTTACCTACATGAGAATACAGTGACAGAAATACTACAAGGTAAGTCTGCCACAACAGCAAGGCGAAGCTAAAACTCATTAAATTCAAACCAGGAAGTGTGCGCAGTTCTGGAAGCATGCAGTAAACTATCAACAACAACAGCAAAGAAATAATAGAAAGCGCTAAAGCACATAATGGTGCTATAATAATCTTAAAGTTTGTAATTACGTAAATTGGTCTTAAGTTTTCTTTGCCGCATACATAAGAAAAAATAAAAAAAAAAAATATTGACCGTTATCTGCCGAATACACAGCAAACTGCTTTGTCACAGTGTAGTATCTTGCATTTAATTTATAAGTACCATTACAGGATGCGGATAATGACTTTTGCCACGAATTTTGCGTTCTCCAAATCGCCTGAACTCTTGAATCATTGGAAGCACACATTTCGAGACTGTTGTGGCTGAATCGATATTCGCGATAATCGTATATCTTGTTGTTGTAAACCAGCGAAAAGTTTTTAAAAACATTGTATTGATCACCGTACTTTACTTTGACCAAATCATCATTGCAGGACAATGTGAGCTTGCTTGAACAAATTGCAAAATACCCCATAATCACTCCGTAATTTTGCCTTCTGAAAATTTGATTGGTAGGTTTAAAGAGAACAGTAAAGTTTGTATGTAATGTGTAATTTTCGGAGTAAAAACCGTCCACCGATGCATTACAATCTTGGAAAGCTATTGTTATTTTTTCTGAAACAATGAAATTCCCCCATTTTTCTTTAATGAGACGGTCAGAAGAATTACAAACTTGTAGACCATAGTACGTTATTCTGTACTCATCATAAGAGTACATTCGACCTTGTACATCACTGAGAAGTTGTTCCATACTCTGTATTCATCTTCATACTTTATAGTGAAGGTAAAATTGGCGCATTCTGTCACACATGTCATAAGTTTACCTTCAAACAGAGCATAATCGTATTTTGCTATCAGCTGCTTTGCTGCCAAAATGCGAACTCTAAAATCCTTGAGCACAGCGTATTCCCATCGGTCGAACTCAGTGTATGTAATGGGTTTATTGCAACTTTTTTGATGCATTGTAATCTTTACCCATTTATTGCGTGCTTTCCAAATATTCCGTACGTTGACGTTGTTATCAGTGGAATTACAAATCTTTATGCCATCATTCAGAACTCGATACTCCGCATAATTGTACACCTTGTTCTTGTAGAGTATTGAAAAGTCACTCCGAACTTTGTATTCATCATCGTATTTTATATTGATGATTGAATCTTTGCACATTAATAGATCTTCCTGGGTATACTCTGTTGATATGGATCTGAACTTTTCATCGCATGTATATGCTTTACCGTCTTCCACTCCATACTCATTTCTTGGGAAATATTGACCACGACGTCCCGAATAGACAGTGAACTGCTTATTCACAGTGTAATACTGTCGTTTCAACCAATACTCTGTAATGGGTTTATTGCAACTTCTTTGATGTATTTTCGCCTTTACCCATTTATTACGTACTTTCCAAATATTCCTTACGTAGTTATCAGTGGAGTTACAAATCTTTATGACATCATTCAAAATTCTATACTCGGTATAATCGTACACCTTGTTCTTGTAGAGTATTGAAAAGTCAGTCCGAACTTTGTATTCATGATCGTATTTTATATTGATGATTGAATCGTTGCACATTAATAGATCTTCCTGTGTATAGTCTGTTGAGTCGGGTTTGAACTTTTCATCGCATGTATAAGGTTTACTGTTTTTCACCCCATACTCATTTCTTGTGAAATGTTGACCTTCAGCTGCCGAATAGACAGTGAACTGCTTATTCACAGTGTAATACTTTCGGTACAACCATAACTCTCTAATGGGTTTATTGCAACTTTTTTGATGAATTTTTGCCTTTACCCATTCATTACGTACTTTCCAAATATTCCTTACGTAGTTATCAGTGGAGTTACAAATCTTTATGCTATCATTCAGGACTCGATACTCAGTATAAT
Organism: Paramuricea clavata; assembly: GCA_902702795.2. Classification (NCBI taxonomy): domain Eukaryota; kingdom Metazoa; phylum Cnidaria; class Anthozoa; order Malacalcyonacea; family Plexauridae; genus Paramuricea; species Paramuricea clavata. The sequence continues at coordinate 29,952 of CACRXK020000358.1, forward strand.
CGTACACCTTGTTCTTGTAGAGTATTGAAAAGTCTGTCAGAACTTGGTATTCTTCATCGTATTTTATATTGAAAATTGAATTGTTGCACATTAATAGATCTTCCTGGGTATACTCTGATGATTCGGGTCTGAACTTTTCTTGGCATGTGAAAGGTTTACCGTCATCCACCCCATAGTCATTTCTTGTGAAATATTGACCACGACGTCCCAAATAGACAGTGAACTGCTTATTCACAGTGTAATACTTTTGGTACAACCATGACTCTCTAATGGGTTTATTGCAACTTTTTTGATGTATTTTTGCCTTTACCCATTTATTGCGTTCTTTCCAAATATTCCGTACGTAATTACCAGTGGAGTTACAAATTTTTATGCCATCTCTCAGAACTCGATATTCAGTATAATTGTGCATTTTGTTCTTATAGAATATTGAAAAGTCTGTCAGAACTTCATATTCTTCATCGTATTTTATATTGAAAATTGAATCGTTGCACATTAATAGATCTTCCTGGGTATACTCTGATGATTCGGGTCTGAACTTTTCTTGGCATGTAAAAGGTTTACCGTCTTTCACCCCATAGTCCTTTCTTGTGAAATATTGACTCGGAGGTGCGAGATAGAGAGTGGACTGCTTATTGACAGTGTAATACTTTCGATACAACGATGACAGTGTATTGGGTTTATTGCAACTTTTTTGATGCATTGTCGCCTTTACCCACTTATTGCGTACTTTCCAAATATTCCTTGCGTCGTTATCAGTGGAGTTACAAATCTTTATGCTGTCATCCAGAACTCGATACTCAGTATAATCGTACACCTTGTTCTTGTAGAGTATTGAAAAGTCAGTCCAAACTTTGTATTCTTCATCGTATTTTATATTGATGATTGAATCGTTGCACATTAATAGATCTTCCTGGGTATACTCTGTTGATTGGGGTCTGAACTTTTCATCGCATGTATATGTTTTACCGTCTTCCACTCCATACTCATTTCTTGGGAAATATTGACCACGACGTCCCGAATAGACAGTGAACTGCTTATTCACAGTGCAATACTGTCGTTTCAACCAATACTCTCTAATGGGTTTATTGCAACTTCTTTGATGTATTTTCGCCTTTACCCATTTATTGCGTAGTTTCCAAATATTCCTTACATAGTTATCAGTGGAGTTACAAATCTTTATGCCATCATTCAGAACTCGATACTTAGTATAATCGTACACCTTGTTCTTATAGAGTATTGAAAAGTTAGTCCGAACTTTGTATTCATCATCGTATTTTATATTGATGATTGAATCGTTGCACATTAATAGATCTTCCCGGGTATACTCTGTTGATGTGGGTTTGAACTTTTCTTTGCATATATGAAGTTTGCCGTCGTGCACCCCATAGTTATTTCTTGTGAAATATTGACCCCTAGCTGCCGAATAGACAGTGCACTGCTTATTGACAGTGTAATACTTTCGGTACAACAATGACTCTCTAATGGGTTTATTGCAACTTTTTTGATGCATTTTCGCCTTTACCCATTTATTGCGTAGTTTCCAAATATTCCGTGCGTAGTTTCCAAATATTCCGTACGTAGTTATCAGTGGAGTTACAAATCTTTATGCCATCATTCAGAACTCGATACTCAGTATAATCGTACACCTTGTTCTTGTAGAGTATTGAAAAGTCAGTCCAAACTTTGTATTCATCATCGTATTTTATATTGATGATTGAATCGTTGCACATTAGTAGATCTTCCAGGGTATGCTCTGTTGATTCGGGTCTGAACTTTTCTTGGCATGTAAAAGGTTTACCGTCTTCCACCCCATAGTCATTTCTTGGGAAATATTGACCACGACGTCCCGAATAGACAGTGAACTGCTTATTCACAGTGTAATACTGTCGTTTCATCCAATACTCTCTAATGGGTTTATTGCAACTTCTTTGATGTATTTTCGCCTTTACCCATTTATTGCGTAGTTTCCAAATATTCCTTACGTAGTTATCAGTGGAGTTACAAATCTTTATGACATCATTCAAAATTCTATACTCTGTATAATCGTACACCTTGTTCTTGTAGAGTATTGAAAAGTCAGTCCGAACTTTGTATTCATCATCGTATTTTATATTGATGATTGAATTGTTGCACATTAATAGATCTTCCTGGGTATACTCTGATGATTTGGGTCTGAACTTTTCTTGGCATGTAAAAGGTTTGCCGTCGTGTACCCCATAGTTATTTCTTGTGAAATATTGACCCCTAGCTGCCGAATAGACAGTGCACTGCTTATTGACAGTGTAATACTTTCGGTACAACCATGACTCTCTAATGGGTTTATTGCAACTTTTTTGATGTATTTTCGCCTTTACCCATTTATTTCGTAGTTTCCAAATATTCCTTACGTAGTTATCAGTGAAGTTACAAATCTTTATGCTGTCATTCATAACTCGATACTTAGTATAATCGTATACCTTGTTCTTGTAGAGTATTGAAAAGTCAGTCCGAACTTTGTATTCATCATCGTATTTTATATTGATGATTGAATCGTTGCACATTAATAGATCTTCCTGGGTATACTCTGTTGATATGGATCTGAACTTTTCTTTGCATGTATAAGGTTTACCGTCTTCCACCCCATAATAATTTCTTGTGAAATATTGATTCGTAGCTGCAAAATAGACAGTGAACTGCTTATTCACAGTGTAATGCTGTCGGTACAACCAAGACTCTCTAATGGGTTTATTGCAACTGTTTTGATGTATTTTCGCCTTTACCCAATTATTGCGTACTTTCCATATATTCCGTATTTTCCAAATATTTCGTACGTAGTTATCAGTGGAATTACAAATCTTTATGCCATCATTCAGAACTCGATACTCAGTATAATGATACACCTTGTTCTTATAGAGTATTGAAAAGTCAGTCCGAACTTTGTATTCATCATCGTATTTTATATTGATGTTTGAATCGTTGCACATTAATAGATCTTCCTGGGTATACTCTGTTGATGTGGGTCTGAACTTTTCTTGGCATGTAAAAGGTTTACCGTCTTCCACCCCATAGTCATTTCTTGTGAAATATTGATTCATAGCTGCGAAGTAGACAGTGAACTGCTTATTCACAGTGTAATACTTTTGGTACAACCAAGACTCTCTAATGGGTTTATTGCAACTTTTTTGATGAATTTTCGCCTTTACCCGTTTATTGCGTACCTTCCAAATCTTGCGTACGTAGTTATCAGTGGAGTTACAAATCTTTATGCTACCATTCACAACTCGATACTGAGTATAATCGTACACCGTCTTCTTATAGAGTATTGATAAATCAGTCCGAACTTTGTATTCGTCATCGTATTTTATATTGATGATTGATTCGTTGCACATTAATAGATCTTCCTGGGTATACTCAGATTTCGAATCAATTTCACGTCTGCTCCGGAGATTTTGAGTTGTGAGTGAGGCGAACGTCTCTGTTTTGGCTATTTTTCTCAAGTCATTCTCGTGAAAAATTTGATTTTCCAATGGAGATATGTTTTCACTGCCACCGTTTTGCCATTCTTTCTCATTTGAGTGGGAGATGGTTGTCGATTCTTTGCGTTGAACGTTTACCTCAGACGGCGATGATGTTGAAAAAGGCAGTAGTGGGCTCTTTTGTATTCTTTCACTTCGGAGGGTTTTCATCGCAGTTCCTAAAAATAAATTATGGTTAACAATTACTTCTTCTGAAGTGCTAACATTCTCACATTTTCAATATTTACCTTTTCTAACCATCTTTGAAAGATCAGTTTTCTTCCGAGCCTTGCGGCCATCAATTTGTTTCGCATTTTCTGTCAAGTAAGGGACGCGTTCGTCTTGTTCGAGAGAAACGTTGACATTCAAGGGTTTGCCTTTGAATTCATCTTTTAATTTGTTCGGTTCTGTTTTATCTTCTCGCCTGTCATACTCTGAACCACCACCATGATATAAACAGGCGAAAATCAGACAGAAGGAAAAGAAAACGACTCGATACAAGAGTCGAAAACTAAAGCCACGACCCATGTTGCAACTTGCAAGTGTTGTCAGGCAACTGAGTGCTGTCTTGGCCAAACACAAAATTTAAAAGGTTTATGATTAGGCAATTTGTGATAATGATAGCAGCTGAATCCAGCTGTACTTCGTTGTCAGAGCAAGCGTCTTCCATCTCTGAAATTGTGGGTTCAATTTTCGAGACATTCATTTGAAAAGTATCAGTCAACGCTCTGCCGAATGTTGTTGGTTTTCTCCGGGCACTCTAGTTTCCTCCCACGAGAAATGTTGAGAGTGGGTTACGACTAAGTACGCAACTTCCCCTCGTTTCTCCCTACCCTTCCACCCCGCGCCAGCTTTCCAGCGACTGCGTGCCTTGCTACCTTTGCCCTTGAAAATGTATTAACACATTGAAAATTTATTAACACCGAGACGATTGAAGGAGTGTGTGATATAACTTATAAGCCCCTCCTCGAATATAAACCCCTCCGTGTATAAGCCAATGGACAACAGCTCAGACGATGATTACATTAAAGTAATATAATTATGTGTTAATTTGTGTTAATCATGTGTCAGTTTTTAAGTCATGTCAAGTTTATATTCTTTTCGTCCACGGTATACTATAGTTTACAGGTACAATAAATATTACTAATATCAAATGTCGTCCGTATATGTGCCGCCCCCGTATATGACACCTATGATAACACCCCTCGTGTATGAGTCCATAAAAATGCTTACGAACGGATATAAATTGCGTCGTATACAGTAACATGTTTTAGTTTTAAGGCGAGCATATAAGCAAAGCTCATGACAATCTCGTTGACTTATCGACTCTCTCGTTGACTTATCGATAGGTACTGGGCCCTAACCTGCGAAGTGGCATACTCTGAGAACCAATCTCGTTCCCCGAGCCTGCGATCCTCGGGAAGGAATCGAAGGCTCTGGGATAATCCGTTACCGGAAACCAAGAATCCTGGCTAAGATTGAACTACGAGGATCCCGAGGATCGCAGGCTCGGGGAACGAGATTGTCTGAGAACGAGTTTGGCTGAAAAAAGGTTCTTGCACATTAAATTAGTGAAACTGAAGACAGCCAAAGGAACCCTCGAGAGACCTGTCCAGCACCTCTACCCAATGGAGCTTGCAAGTGAGAGCGTTAAACCAGATGTATAAAAATTCCGCTCGGAATTTCATTTCTTCTATTACAAAAGCAGAAACTCTTGCACATGCGCAATATTGCCACAGTTGAATAGAGAAACTCTTCAGTGAAAGTTACATAAAGTATCTTCTATTTATAAGATATTCTGAATTTCCAATATGGCGACTTTTGGCGAAAGTTTTGAATTGTGTAAAATTTCGAACGGAGCTGAACTTATTGGCGCTGAAAAACATTCTGAAGACGACTACTTTATCCTGACATTTAAAAATAAGGAAGTTCTTGTATATAATGTGAGTTTTGTTCCTTTTTGCACTGGGAATAGTTTTCTGTGTATAATTACTGGGAATATATATTAAAAATTCTCCGTGCCGTGCCGAGAAGAAATATGAGAGGACTTTGCTCACAGGGTAGAAGTATTTTAGAGAAACAAGAAAAAACTATATAATAGACTTTAAGATTATTTTTTGCAGTTTGTTTTTTGCGGTAAAATTCAATTCAATTCAATTTTTCGGTCTTCGACCAATTTCATATTGTTTTTTCAATAATGATGTACAGTATGTGGCCCAGTTTCGGGTCAGTACCAGTAGCGGGTCAATAGAAATTTGATTTCATTTTTTTCCGCCGAGATAAAAAGCGACGCGAAATGAAATATATAGATATAATGGTGAACCTTTCCTTTTTTGGATGATAGTTTTCGTAGGCTTTTTAGTTGAACTGTATTCAAAGAAGAATCCTTTTGTTCGGGTATGTTTATATTCTTTTACTAAAATTTGTTCATTTCACTGCGCAGTAAAACTAACTAATAACAATAAATCGTATTATTGATATGTATAAATTCTCCATGTAACTGCCCAATTTTGTCCTAACGATAGATTATTGCCGAGAATATATAAATATGAAATGGCAATTCAATTATTCAGAATTTCAGAGATATATTCTGGTCCCACGAATTACGTTTTAGTTTGGCTTTGTGGCCCAGTTTCGGGTCAGCTATGTTTCAACCTTTGAAAGTGGAAGCACTGCTTAGAACGCACTCCGCAAAAACTGTGTAGAAGAGGTAGTTTCAAGCTGGAAATATCATGTCTAAACCTTGTCAAAACCTCACAAAAAATTGTTAATAACTTAAGACATGTTGAAACTATACAAAATGATCGAAAATTGCCGTAAAACAAACGCTTTTATACAATAAACAAAGAAACTTGAAGTGACCCGATACTGGTGCAGTTGACCCGATACTAGGCACCTAAAATGATTCTTAAAAATATAAATAATTCTAAAAGTGAAAGGTAAGAAAAGTCAATCTTTTGAAATATTGTTAAGAAACACCTTTCCTATTCTCAAGTGAGCATTTAAAAATCGTACCTTTCCTGAAAAGGAAGATATAGCAGTTCAAACCTGAAATGACCCGAAACTGGGCCACATACTGTAATCAAAGATGTCAAAATGGCAGACAAAAAAAAAGTTTATTGGTTTTTACGTGTTGGTTTTTGGTTTTGTTTAGAATAATATATTATTGGTTTCTGTTTTGGTCATAACCAACCACTGTGCTATCCAAAGTTTCCACTGTGGTCAATTCCCGCTTGTATTATTACTAGATTGCAGATCGAAAGATTGTTCATAGTTGGTCAATTGAACCAAAAGAGAAACTAACTTGCCCTGTGGTACATCATGATGGATTGTTTTATGGAATCAAAGATGAAACGGTATGCTGACTATTGAAATAGTATTTAGTAAAACTATGCAACTTCAGAAATGTTTTTTTTATACTGATGGTTTTTCTTCACAACTCATCTCGGAATGTGAGAAATGCTTTTCTACTGACCCTAAAAATTCCAAATTTTCCTGGGGAACCATATTTCTGCCCCCCCCCCTGCCAATCAGGTTTGTAACATGACCTAATTTAATTTTTTGCCCCCTAAAGTTAACGTCTTGGGGGTAGGGGGGCAGCTAAGAATATCCAGTTGCAGAATAAATGAAAGAAAACTAACTTTCTTGTACAAGCGTCAGGCAAGTATGTTGCTTTGGCCGTATCTGTAGAGCCAAATTTTCATGATTGAAATTTTGTTTTAAAACCTACAGTACAGTATATAATGTCACTGGCCATACCTTGTGAAATGATTAGTCCTTGTTTGTAGAAAATACAAAAGTTGTTTTAGTACGTCAAACACATTCTTTTTGTGTGTGGTAAATATCTGATTGCTATGTTGTTTTCTTTCAGTGGTTATTGTTATGGGAAGATACGGTTCCTGAACTTTGGCAAAGTAGTATGCTTAAGGTGGGTTTAGTCATTGGTTAGGCAAAGACCGCACCCTTTTTGACCATGCCCACCTAAGCTAGTTGGCAGTGGCTAAAAGTCTTGAGTCTCTGCATTTTAACCTATTGAGTACTAGCACTCTGTTCTTGTCGAATAAAACTGTCTGGCATTAGACAGAGTAAAATAATAAAGTAGGGTGCATTGTAGCCTGCGTAGCAGGCGTTTAGTGCGGGCGGGAGAAGAGAGGGCGTCGTTAAATAAACGCCTGCCCAAATGCCTACGATTAATTTGTTCTTCTCCGAAGAATCTTCAGAAAAGCTTCCCATTGGTCAATCTCGTTAACGGAAGTAATTACGTAACTCAAATGTCAACAATAATTTTGCTCGCGTATATATCGAAAATATGCCGCCTGTTATTGCTTTTCGAGGAAACTCTTATATTTCAAGTATTTAGACTTCGAAATTCAGTTGAAACCAGAATAGTATTATTAATTTGCTACGTGGTGAAGACGCCGGTTATCGCGATTCTTCCTACGGAATACGGAAAATCTGCAAATCAAAGCTTGCCCGAGCGGTAGGGATCGAATATAAATTTCCTTATAGTTGTCTTGCTATTTGTTCACTTTAAAGTATAATTCAAGACCAGATAGTTGAGGCTACATCACTTGGCATTGCAGCTATTAGGTTGGATGATGATTTTAAGAATAACATTTCAAAACATGCTCAACTGTTATAATTTTGCAGTTTATACTGATTTGCTATACGGCAGAATACGTTAAACAACCGTGGTTCAGGAGCTGCCTTTTAAAAGATAAAAGCTCCGTGACAGTGTGTTGTGACTGTTGTTTAAAATAGCTTCATGAGGAAGAAACACAAAGAAAAATCATAAATGTGATCTTTATATGTGATAGAGATTTTCCTTGATTTACATAAACTTTAAGTTTGATTTTCTTTATATACACAACAAATTTTTTGAAAGCTATTTCGCCAATGAACTTATACTAGATCGATCGTTTTTGAAGCAATTTAAAACATTCGCAGTGCGTGTTTTATCAGACCATCTTTATATCTGATACAACACTGCTGCTTGTGTTTTAAATAGTGCATAAAATCTCTGCAAATCTCCTATAGTTGCCGAGCAAAAAGCATGCATGATGCTAAATATAAATCTCAACTATGATTGGATAATGGGTCAAGGTGCTATAATTACAAAACGTCAATCATCCTTAATGGGCGAAAACAAATTTGTCATAGCCATTTGGGCAGGCGTTTCCTCAGTTCTCGCCCGTCAGCTAAACGCCTGCTACGCAGGCTAGGTGCATTGGGGTGCAATGCGACTCAAAGGGTTAATTATATTGCAAAAACCTGTTAGGCTTTCTATCCACCTCAGAACTCAAACTAGCAATGGACTGACTAAAGTAGTGTGTTAATTTTGTGACTGACTGTGTGAAATTAATTTCAGCTGTCAAGACCAGCTCAGAGAATCCATGTTTGTACATCAAGAAGATTTCAACACGAACCTGTGCTTATCTTTAATGACAATGAAGCCATTCCCTTTACACGAGTTGGTGAAGAAAAGAAACGAAAATCTTCAAAGACAAAAGAGAGGTTTTTATTTGCATTTGTGATTTGACGAACAACATGCTTAAACCCTGACTAGGTAGACAGCCATGCATGCACAGAGATTCTCTGGCAGTCCTCTCTCAATCTATATTAAAATGTTAAAATTTTTAATAGGTTGTTGTGGTGTGGAACACATATGGCAACAGATAATAATGTTTGGTTTTCAAAAGTTCTGATATCTCAGGTAATATTATTTTTACTATCCTAAGCCGTGAAATTTTTACGGTCACGGTGACAGTCCACTTATTGTTCTACACCTGTCTGTGCCAAATACAAACAGAACTTAATTCACACTTCCTGACAAAGCGCCTTTGCTCGAAAATGTTGAAGTTCTGTTTGCATTTTTTGGTACCGTAGTTGTATCTTTCTCAATATGCAGCTGTCTTACGCCTGTCTATTCCCTTGAGTGTCAGTGCTGTTTTTGAATAGCTGGAGGGTTATAGTGTCATATCTTACTATGTGACTACTCACCCTCCAGGTATTCAAAAACACCACTGACACTCAAGGGAAGCTCAGATTGAACCGCCACTCTTTGAGTGTGAGTGAGCTTTTAGAATACAGATGTTACTGTTTTACATCCATTTTGCATGCCAATTTATCATAGGATCACACAAAAGTGTCATTGGTGATGCATTTGTTCAAAGAGTCAAAACAACATGTGTTCAGTATCGAGACTCCAGAGGTAACTAAGTGAGCTAAACCTTGCCATGATCTCAAATCTTTGCTATACAGTATGTAAGAGGTTTCCCATTACTTAATAACAGAGTTCAATGTTAACCGTAACATTAATGACAAATATCAGAACAATTACTGTAATTATTTTGTATGGAAATAATTTTACACATTTTAGAAAAATTGACTATTATATTAAAATGTGAATTTTAGGAATCAAAAATATTGTGTTGGTCGTTAGTGGATGAGGATGAGGAATCAGCATTCTTTATTTCACTTTGTAAGTAATGTTATCACAACCTAAATTTGTTGTAAATTTAAGCCATTAAAATGCAAGCATTTAGGAAAAGAAAAAACGTCCTGCAACTACGTGGAATATACAGAAATATATAGAAACAAATTCCTGCACAGCTTTTACACCATAAAAAAGTTCAACAAAGCTCCAAATTAAAAAATTTATTGTAAGGAAAATCCCCCCCTCTCTCCCCCCTCTCTCTCCCCCAGGATATCTAATGGTTCATCCCTTAACCCATTAAGCTGCATCCTGATGCACCCTACTTTATTATTTTACTCTGTCTAATGCCAGGCAATTTTACTTGGAAACGGGAGAGTGCTGCTACTTGATGGGTTAAGGGCATTGGTCATTTTATGTCAACTGCTATGTATTTTTACAAGCTTACATGCACATTGATGGCAAGTACATGTGTAATTCCCTAATATAGTACATGTGTAAGTACATGTGTAATTCAAGTGTGGCAAGTACATGTGTAATTCCCTAATTCCATATATTTAATTTCATTGATATATTATACATAATTTATTTTTGGCTCTTTCCTTGTTATTAGGGTCAAATGGTGGTGTTTACAAAACAGAAATTCCAGCAGTTAATAAGATGGAGTCTGAACATGAATTATGCTGTGAATATATGTTCAGTGTGTGTGACGGCCCTCTGCCAATCTCTGAGGCAAGTTTCAACTCTACAACTTTCTAAGATTTCAGTTTTATTTATTTAACTTTGCCAAAAAACATGGTGGCTCATGTTACATCCACAAGACATATATAAACAAATGCCAACAATTTTAATTAGCTCAGTTGGTTAGAGCACTGCACTGGAATTGCAGAGTTGTATTTTTTGCAAATGCTCCTGGTTAGTATAATGAAGTTTTCATTTCAAAACCCTGTTCTATCGAGTGATCTATCCAAAAAACCTTGACATTTATCCATAATTGTAACATATATCTGTTGCTTTTAGGTTTCACCAATACTCCTTTCTCATGTTGCATTATCCTTTGTATGTGTGGCTTGTTCGGGTACCAGTGATGAAACACATGAAAAAGGTATATGGTATAATATGTAATAGTATATGGACTCGATTTTGTAATTTTATGAAAGATTGATGTCTATTTAAAGGCAGTTTTCCACTAGGCGAAATTTTTCGACCGAATCGAAATTTCTATCGTTCAAATTCAAAAGATTTCTGATTAGTTCCATCCGATTGCTTGTAAGACAAAAGAAAATATCGATTTGGTCGAAAAATTTCGCCTAGTGGAAAACCGCCTTAAAACACGAGCAGGAGTACTTTAATATGAGATATAAAAATAAAGTGTCTGAAGGTCGATGAGAGTACACTAGTACAGTAGCTGGTCAAACAAGAGCTTAAAATGCACTTAGGAAATGCAGTAAGAAAATCAAACAACATTCCCTCTCAACATTTTTGTTGGCCACCAAATACAGGACATATAATATGAATAGCATCAAAGTTATTTTCTCACTCTGATCGCGATGTTACAGTTTAGCAATTTCACAGAAAGAGGGTTCGAATAGCAAATCAAAATCCAATTAATTATTATTATTGTTATTATTATTATTGTTTAATCCATTGAGCTGCAATGCACCCCGGCAGTGCACCCTACTTTTTTTTACTTGTCTAACGCCAGACGTTTTTACTCGTCAATGGGGAAGCTTTGCAGCTTAAGAGGCTGTCTCCGTAAAAACCTCCAGGTCAATATGGGGCTCAAAAATAGATTTCTCTCATACTCTAGTATTTTGAAGATCTATCCTTGGGAACAACTAAAATCGATGTCATTTTACTCAAATTTCCTTTAAATTATTTTTGGGGTCGATTGATGTTCGATCGACTGGTAACCAACTTGATACTCCGAATGAAGGCCAAATATCGACATATTTTCAGCGCTATTTTTCAAATCAAATTCATACCTAAATTTCAAAATTTTTGCTCAAAAATATAGACTTATCCTTCTATTTTCGTCGGTGATACAACTTAGATCATTATTCTTTGGTATAAAATAGAAAACAGCGCAGTTATTGACCCTCCCGAACGGATAAAGGATATCGTCTCAAAATATGTCAACTTCGAAAGCTTATTTCAAAATCGTGGCACTTGATTGGCACATGACTTTAACTTTTCTATAAACTACTAACATTAGTCAACACAAATCGCCAATAATATCTTTCTGCTCTACCATTTGACAAAAATGACAAGCGCGCAAACTTTGTAAAATTTGAAAATGTGTCGAAATCGAGCATACTTTATTGGTAACATAATTATTGATATTAACAGATAAAATCACCTTACACTACACTGAATGAAGCTTCATTATGTAAATACATGTCTTTCATCATTATTCTTTGGTTTGGCGCTTGAATCAAATTGTTTGAGTACAGTTTGGCTTCACGGATAGAGTCATTCAATGCCAGTGTGTCCAGTGTCTTCTGCGCGCCTCAATGCCACGAGTCCTGATTGTGACATACTATACAATCTTCGCTCTGTTCGCTTTGTTTACCTCTTTAACAAATACATGTTTAACAAATAACAATATTCAATGAAATTGGAAAACTCAGAATTAGTCATACTATACAGACAGAATTTTCATCGTTTTTAAACTGTTTTATAAACGTTTCGTTAGAATGTACGAATTAAATCTCGGGGAAAACCCCGGGCAATGATGTCAAATGTCAATATTTCGTTTCGCTCAGTATAGTTTTCTAGCAACTGAATTGTCTCTAGGTTTAGAAACAATTATCAATGAAACTAGAATTCAAGTAAGTCACGGTTCTGTATAAAAAAATCAACTTTTTCAGCCGACCCTGGGTCACTTTGCTCAAGGCTATGCTTCAAGAATTTACATTTAACAAATATAAAACATTTTCCGTGTTGATATACAGTTATATCAACACGAGTGGAAATTGGGAAAACGAGAAATTGTGTGGAAACACGACGCCCGAAGGGCGGAGGGTTTTCACACAATTTCGAGTTTTCCCAACTTCCACGAGTGTTGATATAACTATATATCAATACGGAAAAAATGTTTTATATTTGTTTTATAATATAGCAATGTCAAAAGCCCGAAGAATAAGAAAAATTTCCGTGTTACAAGCGGCGGAAAATTTCCCGTGTTGACATGGAGTTATATCAACACGGCTCTTAGCCAATCAGCGTTCAGAATTTACAAATGCTATATTATAATATTTCTTATTGTATAAAAATATGCGAATATTTTGTTATAATACAAAACAATTCAGCGCAAACAGCTGTAACCCATTTGAACGTCTCAGTTATTTAATAAATGTTATTCCTTTTTTCAGTAACAATTAGAAAGGTTCTGAAAATTAGAATTAATTTATATTCTTCTTTCTGACAAGCTTTAAAGGGTGACAAATTTGCAAGTGATAACTAATGTCATTCTTACACGGCAGCAACTTCGAAGAACAGTCTACTGTGTCTCGGAATTTTCCACACTCAGAAGTAGAAAAGGAACATTTCTACATTATTGCTTACCGTCATTCTCATCTGTCAACATAAAATCTACTGTCTGTCGAAATCGTTTAAGGCCCTGTCACACTATTGCGTATCGTACTAGCGTATGCCAGCGTATGAAAAATATCACTCATACGCCGGTATACGCTGACATACGCTAGGGGTACGCTAGGCATAGGTTGTATACGTTTCAAGCACGGTCGCATACGGTGGCATACGGCGAGGCAGAAAATTTTTTTAAGCATGTTCAAAAATTTTGTGCGTATCGGACGTATATGCTTTATACGATAAGCATACTCTAGGCACACGCTCAATACGCTAGAGGTACGCCAGATGTACGGTACTCATACGCTGGCATTGCAAAGGATTTTTGTGCGTATGAAAATTATTTCATTTATTTTCATACGCTTCTCATACGTTTCTCTCATACGCATTAGTGTGACAGGGCCTTTAGGTTTACCTAATGGCCCTGTCACACTATTGCGTATCGTACTAGCGTATGCCAGCGTATGAAAAATATCACTCATACGCCGGTATACGCTGACATACGCTAGGGGTACGCTAGGCATAGGTTATATACGTTTCAAGCACGGTCGCATACGGTTGCATACGCTGGCATACGCCGAGGCAGAATTTTTTTTTAAGCATGTTCAAAAATTTTGTGCGTATTGGACGTATGCTTTATAAGATAAGCATACTTTAGGCACACGCTGAATACGCTAGATCTAGAGGTACGCCAGATGTACGGTACTCATACGCTGGCATTTCAAAGGATTTTTGTGCGTATGAAAATGATTTCATTAATTTTCATACGGTTCTCATACGTTTCTCTCATACGCAATAGTGTGACAGGGCCTTAACGTTGCATGATCACAAATTGCGGCTGTAGTAGAAGTAAAACACCATTATTGTAAACACAAAAACCTCGTGCAATACTGTCTAAGACTACTATTTAATTCAATACAAAGAAAGGGAAATCAGAGAGCAACGAAACATTTCATCGTCATTTGATTGACATGTTTACGCTCAGCGAGTACATTTCTTTCGGTTAGGAGTTTTCCCCGAGATTAAATCGTACATTCTATAAAACGAAACTTTATATAACAGTTTAAGGTAAACAAACCAATGAAAGTTATGTCTGTAGTATGACTAATTCTGAATTTTCTAATTTCTTTGAGACATTTTATTTACAGGAGGTAAACAAAGCGAACAGAGCGAAGTTCGTATGTCACAATCAGGACTGATGCCGTCATGGCATTGAGGCGCGCAGAATTCGAACACACTGGACACACTGGCATTGAATGACTATCCTTGAAGCCAAACTGTACAGTCAAACAATTTCATTCGAGTGCAAAACCAAAGAATAATGATGAAAGACATATATTTGCATAATCAAGCTTCATTCAGTGTAGTGTAAGGTGGTTTTATTTGTTAATATCAAGAATTATGTTTACCGATAAAGTATGCTCGATTTCGACACATTTTCAAATTTTACAAAGTTTGCGCGCTTGTCATTTTTGTCAAATGGTAGAGCAGAAAGATATTATTGGCGATTTGTGTTGACTAATGTTAGTAGTTCATAGAAAAGTTAAAGTCATGTGCCAATCAAGTGCCACGATTTTGAAATAAGCTTTCGAAGTTGACATAATTTGAGACGATATCCTTTATCCGTTCAGGAGAATCAATAACTGCGCTGTTTTCTATTTTATACCAAAGAATAATGATCTAAGTCATATCACCCGCGAAAATAGAAGGATAAGTCTATATTTCTGAGCAAAAATTTTGAAATTTACGTATGAATTTGATTTAAAAAATAGCGCTGAAAATATGTCGATATTTGACCTTCATTCGGAGTATCAAGTTGGTTACCAGTCGATCGAACATCAATCGCCCCCAAAAATAATTTAAAGGAAATTTGAGTAAAATGACATCGATTTTAGTTGTTCCCAAGGATAGATCTTCAAAATACTAGAGTTTGAGAGAAATCTATTTTTGAGCCCCATACTGACCTGGAGGTTTTTACGGAGACAGCCCCTTAAAAAAGCTGTAAAAAAGGAGTTGGACGGTCCAGGCGTTCTTCTAGGTTATCGAGCAATGCAGCAGAAAGTAAGAGAAGTACATGGACTCAATGTGTCGCGCGATTTAGTATACGCTGTGATGGGAGAAGCAGACCCAGAAGGACTGAAATCCCGAGGTGGAGTTGGAAAACCGAAACGTCCACGTAGAACGAATGCGTTCGTTATATTCCAATAGTGCATTTGACATCATGTCTTTATTTTGGCCTGAGTGGCTGAGTCTAATTTGATTGTTTTGTATTTGGCAAATGGGCCAGAGATTTTATAATACCCCCAGGGGTGTGATATTGTAGGTGTTTTTTTTAGGAGGGACCTGGATAATTGAGAGGGGTGGGCTCATTCACCTACTACTAAAATTATATAGTGTAAAAATATACAAAAATTCAGGTTTATCTTTTTGTTGGTTCAGTGATTCAGTTCATTACATGTACTAATGTTTTTGGTGCGTTCCCATATTATTCAGTTAAAAACTAAAAACTGATGGCTGTAAATTGTCTTAATTTATTGAATTTAAACAGGGATCGAACAGTACTATGTCACTGGATGGTCATGATAAGCTTTGTGGCTATCAGAAGTCCATGTTTCCTTTAAGTATATATGGTGGCCTGGATACATACAGTGGTAGGATGAATTTTCTTAGAGTGTGGACCACTAACAATAACCCTTTGGTAATAGGAAGGCTCTACTTTGAATACCTGTTTGAGTCTAGGGGTAGGATCTTTTGTATGTTTTTTATTACATTATTTGTTATTTTTCTTTCGAAGCTTTATACTAGCTTGAAATGAGAATATGAATTATTATATAAGATTTTAAATGCTGTATTATCTATTTTGCTCAGTTTTACCACAAACATTGGGGGTGGACCGGGGGACAGAAACTGATGTCATGGCGACAATTCATTGCTTTCTAAGAGAAAGAAATGGTGATTTGGATAATCCATTAGATGCTATACTCTATGGACCTTCCACCCAAAACAAGATCGAAAGATGGTGGAAGGAGCTTCATGAAAGAATGGAGAGGTTTTTTAAAGAACAACTCAAGTCCTTAGTTGAAAGTGGAGATTATGATTCCAGCGATCAAAATGACCGGTATGATAATTGCATTTAGGTATAGCCCGGTTTACACTATTAAAGTTTCTGTGATCACATCAGGAATTTTATATAGCTATGCTTGATGGAACTAAAAAGTGTTTAGCACTACAGAGCTAATTCACTCTGACATTTCATACAAATCCTTCAGAACTTACCAATATAAAATTCCTACTGTGTTCACAGAACCTTTGACAGTGTAAACCAGCCTAATGACAGCATGTCTGGTATGTGTAAATTGTGGTGTAATTCTAGCCTTTCTCGGATCATAAGCTGGGGGGAGAAATATTTTCTCTGAAAACACGGTCATCAAATTACAACATACATTTAGTTGGTTTAACCATGGTTTAAGTTTAACATCACTAAATTTTACAGCAGTTAGCCATTAACTATGGTACTGTGCTTCACACTGCCTTCATTCAGTTCATTGTTAACAAAATGCATGTTACTAATGTTAGCAACTTAGCAACTTAGCATGCAAATAAATTATAATAAACGCTTATATGTAATAACTTATAACAATTGTTGTTATAGGCGTTAATACCTGATTTGACATTTTGTAACTTGGCACTTGGAACTATACTACATAGTGCATATTCGTGTTTCCATTTATAAAGAAATTTGAACAGGGCAGGGCCCAATTTTGTACCAAAATGACAAAATGTTTTAATTTAAATGTAAAATGACCAACTTTTTGGGTTTTTTAAGTAGTGCTGACTCGCATCGGCAAAATGTTTTGAAAATTTGCTATAAAAGGATGGTCGGAATTGGCGTTTTCAGAATGTCATATATGATTTAGAATACCAATGTACTTTTCGCTGCATTTGCAATGTTGAGTCGTTGACCAATAACAAACATTTTGACCAACTCAGTTTGATGTTTAAAATTATTGGGGGAGGGTCCACCCCCACACCCTGGTGGCAACCAGGTGTGGGGGTGGACCCCCCCCATGCCCCTTTTTGTGTGTCATAGACAAATTTCAACGAATACTTTTATGTATGATCAAAGAAAAACTTTTTGAGACCAAGTTGTGCACATCAGGTGATATCACTTATTATATCCACATTCTCAGTTTAAAGAAATTTCAAAACTTTCTGCCAAACCAAATTGTAAATCCTTTCTAGCAATCAAAATATATTGTAGGAACATCTTTCCTCGGATCCACCACTATTTCCAGGCCTGGTATAAAATGAAAATATTAGACAACTACATATTTGATACTGCTTGTACATGTATAGTTGGCAACAAAAAGGCAGACCTTATTTAATTTATTATAGAGACCTATTAGCCTATGTGTACATCCCAGTTGTTCAGAGAGAACTAGATGTTTTTCGGGAGTGTGTTTGGAACAACCACAGAACACGTACACAAAAAGGAAAAGAGCTGCCAGCAGGAGTTCCAGAGCACATATTCCATTTTCCGGAGAAATATGGCGGCGAACAGTGTGGTATTGATATAACAGAGGAACAACTGCTTGAGGTTGCTGAGCTATCAAATGTTATCATGGAAGATACTGATGATTACTTGAGACCAGCTGTTCGTAAAGAATGTGAGAAGCATTTGCCTAAAATGGATGAAATAAAGCCAAGTGATGCCAAGGACGCCTACCTATACTTAAAGGCACATGTTGATGAGGATGTTTTTTAAGACAAAAAATAATTTCATTTTATTGACTTCTTTCATTTTAGAAACATGTTAGGCCTATTTGTCTTACAAACTGAACTTAAATAAAGTAAACAACAATGAATTGCAAAGATTAGATGAATTTAAACCATAACGCAATATTTACAACCTGTCAACTTGTTGTTGCCATGCAGTAGTTGCTAGAAGTGCATTCATTATATTCATGATAAATTTGTGCAATTTAATGCAAAGTTTCATATGTTACATGCACTCTAAACTCAACCTGAACCAGAATAATACAATTTCTTTAAATCATGGTACAGTTTGTGCGACTGTTGCACACAGAGTTGCCTCTATATGTATCTTTAACAGTACACATCTACACTTTAAAATGTCAATTTTAACTTAAACATATTTATAAAAGGTTATGACATTCTGGGTGAAGCCATTTCTGTATTCTCTCTATCAGGCCCCTGTAGTGCTTATTTTTTACGAGTTTTTTTAGGAGGGGGTTTAATTGAGAGATGGGTTTAATACTGGTACACAGGTATAATTTATTTTCTGTGTAAGCACTGCACAATGTATGTCACATCTTAGTTTAATAGTGGAGCACTGAATATAGAAAAGCATTAATAATTTCCTTCATCTAAAAATGCACTGACTTTTCATGCTCAAGGGGCAAAATAGAGTGAATATGATAAACCTGAGAGTCTGTGAGAGATATAGATTAAAACTTATGAACCATTGTTTTCTTTTATGTCCTTATCATGTTGCCAACTGGTTATATATTATCTACATTTCTTTAAGCTTAAGCATATGGCAAAATTTGTTGCAAACATGTACTGCCTTAATTAAATTAAACATATCAATAGCATCTGTGGAAAGGTTGCCACAACAAAAGAATATTGTCTTGTCATTGGCATAAAAAAGAGTTGAACTGGCAACTTCTGGATCGAAAAGATTATGATCTACTCCCTGGATGTCTACAACCATAAGTTGGTGTTCTGACCTTTCATAAGTATAGTGACAGAATGCTTCTGCATTATGGGTTACTTCACTTTCTCCATAAACCTCCCCAGTATTGTTCACATACTTTTGGAATTCTCCTTCTAGATCGCCATAAAGCCTTCCAAAGTAAACCTTTGTGTAACTTAGAACATGACCATATTCAACAGGGGCCTCACTGGCTAATGTCATAGCGAAGTTTCTTACTAGTGCATTCATTTGCACTGCTTTTCTTGTGTGCTCCTCAATTGACTTAAACAGCTTCTCAATTTCATAAACCTTTTCCTCTTTGATCTTCTTTAACACATATTTTCCTGGACTCAGGCCTGACAGGGGGTGGCAATGTATGCATTTCTGACGCCGCCACTTGTAAATTTTTCTTTGGAAAGAGAAAGTGTAGCTTCAAACGGCTGAGCCCATGCTTTTTCATTTATCTTGAATTCTTCAAGCTGCACTGTAACTATTTCCTCAGTAGGTTGAATTATTTTGCCAAGTTTAAGCATAGCACTCAAAGGTACAGAGGCTGCAACTTTGGTGGACATTGAAGGGGTTGTTTTCTTTGGGGTCCCATGTGATTTCCACCGTTGACTGGAACTGATCTCTACCGGCTTTTCATCACGCAATTGGCACTCATCACCCCCCTCAATGAAACGGATATGGATTACCTTCCAGTTATTTATCTGACTCGTTTCTGTCCAAGATGGTCCTCTCTCCCCAGCTAGTATATCACAGTGAGATCCATCTTCCACGTTGAAGTAGCGCTTGCAAGCCTCTTTAATATTCTGGATTGTGGGTTCTCGACCGAGAGGAACGTTTGCTAAAGGCCCAATCCTTGCATATTTTTGATACCTTCCTTCGACATGCGAGGAGAGTCTTAGAACTGTAATATAGTCCATATCCGATTTGGAAGTTGTGTCTTCTTTTCTTCTCTTTTTAGAGATTCTTTCTTTGAACTTTGCGAAATCCTCCTTGCAGTTTCGTTTCGACATATTTATTTTTTGTGGCACAGAGGGAGCAGCATTCAAAACGTTTTTTTTAAATATCGGAATCTCCCACGTGTGATCTACGTTTTTCAATATGGCGCATCCAAATTTGCTGAGTCAGAACCAGAACAGTCTGTGTCACGGAATACTTCATGTAGTATAATATATTTTTGGTATGTTTGCAGGGGATTGTGGGCTATGGCAGTCATAGGCCATGGACTCGGTTTAGTTTTTTGAAAACTGAACTGTTTCAAAAAAAAAAAAAACTGAAACCAAACAAAACTGAAACAAAATAAAACAAAACTGAAACAAAACAAATCAAAATTTTGAAACGTTTTCATGGAAAATAAAACTCATTTTGCTTATACTGAATAAAATAAAATAAAACGATTTATAATTATAATGTAAAGTAAAGAGATTGAAATTAAAAAAATCGATAAATAGAAAAAAAGCTAGGAATCTTTAAAAAAGTACTGGAAACTCTTATGGCACTCATAGGCCACCATAGAAGTCCTCTCCATGAAAGTTGTAAACAGAGTAACAAATATCACTCAACCCTCAACTTATACTCCCTGATTACTCGCGTTCAACCAATCACGTAAAAGATATAGGCATGACGTAACACATTGTACGCACGCTAAGTACGAACTCTTGGGCGTACACTAAGTACGAACTTTTGGACGCACACCCCTGTTGACGTTTGGCGGGAAAATACGGACACCCTATATACAACGTTACCTCGCTCTGTGCATTCTTGATGACATCACTTCCGTTATTGTATGGGGGGTTAAACCTACTGTCCGTAGCTTGAAAAAATTTTCCCTCGGTTTCAGAAGTGCCCTCGACCTTCGGTCTCCGGTCACTTCTGAGACGTCGGGAAAATATTTTTTAAGTACGGACCTCCCAGCCGGTAAATTATATATATATGAATAATTCCAGGCCTGAAAGATTAGTACTACAGTACGTAGATCTATTAAAATAACATTAAAAAATATTCGTTTTTCTGAAATTATAAACCTATATACCTCAATGTTATAAATTCTTCAGGGTGATTAACTGATTGCTGATTACTCTGCCATCTTTCTTTACAAAAAGTCATCATACTAAGAGTGCGAGACTGTATAGGCCATGACAATTCCTGTGCATCCATGTAATGACACTGAGATATACATTTACCATCAGAGGCTGAAAATTCATAAAATATTATACAAATAATGAATGTTTACGAGTGGAATGCAAAAATATTTTCATGAGGTGAAAGATGGAATTTTCCATGCACGAGGCGACAGCCGAGTGGAGTAGTTTTACTGTTGCACGAATGAAAACATTCATTATTTGTTTCATATGACACCAAAATACTGAAAATAGATCAATTTTAACGAATTTTTAAGTGAATTAAATACAAAACAAATAGTTTACATACATTATTCAAAAATAATTAGAATCCAACAAAAAAGTGCCAACAAACGTTTTAGTGAAGAATTAATGACGGTAATTAAAAATATCGTAAAAGTTATCGTAAATTAATGCCTCAATTCGGTTAGTTAATATTTAAGAGAGCTATATATGAGACAGTAAAGCACACACAATGTTGTGGGAGAAGGGTTGTTGGGGAGAAATGCTCCGAATATATACTTTCAACTGGTCAAAGTGTCACCCCACAGACTCACAGTTACTCTAATTAATGCCCTCGGGGGGTCTGGGTCCCCATATTGGGCTGTCCTCAGGGGGTCTGGGTCCCCATGTTGGACTCTAGTGTAATTAATGCCCTCAGGGGGTTTTGGTCCCCATGTTGGGCAATCCTCAGGGGGTTTGGGTCCCCATGTTGGACTCTAGTGTAATTACTGCCCTCAGGGGGTTTGGGTCCCCATGTTGGGCGGTCCTCAGAGGGTTTGGGTCCCCATGTTGGACTCTAATGCAATTAATGCCCTCAGGGGGTCTGGGTCCCCATGTTGGGCATTTTATACTTCAATCTAACATTTTTAATGTATGGTACATCGATTTGTGAGTCTATGGGATGAGGGTGACCTATGGGAGCACTCCATCCCCAAAACCAAATTTTTTATTCTCCAAAACCGACCACATATTTTAGAAGTAGTAACTATTCTACTGTTCAGTAAACGCTGCGAGCATTGCATCCATGCTAGTCTGTCTTGATAATGACCCATGCAATATAACAACAGGCTATAATACAGTTTGTTTTTTTTGTTTTTTTGGGTTTTTTTTTGTTTTTTTGGGTTTTTTTTGTTTTTTGTTTTTTTTACTAAGCTATGATAAAGTGGTGCAACATCATTGAGGGGTGGGGTGGGTGGAATTTAAGCAATTTTATAGTTAACTGAGCTAAGATTATGATACGAATAGGATTTTAAATTATTTAATTTAATTAAACCCTACCGTTGATTACTACAAAAACTATTGCATGGGAGCACAGAGGAGAGACATACAGAGTTGTAACTAGTGTACCCACTTTTTTTGTGCGCATGCTCGGCAAGTTACTAGATGCATGCAACTGATTGGATGATGACCTGATGACGACTCACTTTAAACTTACTGAGCACGCGCAGTTGATCATTTTTTGCCCGATCTTTTGCACTGAAAAAAGTGGGTACATGAAAACGTAAGCTTCCGCAGTGTTCACGACGGTCAGTTACGGCTCTGTATGTCTCTACTCTGTGATGTCACCTGAGTACAGTACATTACACCAACACAGCAGATTTCATGATTATTATATAGATTTCATGATTATTATATAGATTACACTGATATCGAAGGAACTAAGTGACTTTGTTCCGAAATATCGCACACTCGAACCGACCTGACCGCGTAGCTCAGATGGAAGAGCATTGGGCTAGTATTCCAAAGGTCGTAGGTTCGAATCCCGCCGTGGCCAGGCATATTTTTCAAGCCTGCCCGGTGTGGATATACACTCAGAGTAACATCACACAAACATGTTAGATGTGTCCTTATCAATGACTGACCCCCACTCAGATTATGCTAAAATATCACATAATTGAAACCCAAGAATTGATTTACCTAAAAGGCAGTAACTAATGTGTACACGTTTATGTGTTCTTATTGTTATTATAAGGGAAAAAGGGGGTTCATGGGGTTCAATATAGGGATTAATTTGATAAATTTATTTGTCAAAATAGAGGACCTAGAGAGGGGATGTTTTATTTGTGAGGACTAATAGAAAATTAATAATGGTGCTATAATTTTATATGGTGAACACGACAATGTGAAACCACTGAAGTATATTTTAGGTATAACCATGAGGTATATTCCAAAGATGCAGTTTCATCATACTCAACGTACATTAGTAAGAAACAAACCAACCTAAGGGGCCGATTACATGGAGAACTTTCAACCCCGGGGTTGAACTCAGCCCTGTTGAAATTTTTTTGCGATTACATGGACGATTTCAACCCGGGGGTTGAAACGCTATACTATACGTTCTCGGCATTGATTCCAGAAGTAAAAAAGCCCTCATTTTGTTTTCTTGTAATAAATAGTCACTACCACGCATGCTCGAATAACTCATGAATAATTTCAGCCTTGGGTTGAAATGATTACATGACAAACTTTTCAACCCAGGGCTGAGTTCAATCCCGGGGTTCAAATTTCAACCCTGCTAGCTGAAGCAGGGTTAAAATTTCAACCCCGGGGTTGAACTTGGCCCTGGGTTGAAAATTTTGTCATGTAATCGCACGTTTGATTTTGATAGAGTTTTGTATTACAGACAGGGCTGAAATTTCAACCCAGTAAACAGGGCTGAGTTCAACCCGGGGTTGAAAATGCTCCATGTAATCGGCCCCTTACTTTTATTGACACAGCATTCAGGTGGTGGCTCATCATGGAAAAAATCCTTGTCAGGGTCCGACAGGATGAGCCTCAGAGTCCCAACTGGATGAGTATCATACTATATAGTAAGAAAAATTTCACATTAATGTATATAATCAGGGGCATAGGAACCAGGGGGGAGGCAGGGGGGGCCGGCCTTGGCCCTCCCCAAGTTTTGCCCTTTTTCCGGGAGCAAAGTGCCCTTTTTTGTGTGAAAAACGTCAAAAGGCACAGTGCAGCACCCCACGTGACCGACAATACCGCTGTTGATTGATTGATATGACAAGCGGCTCAGGTTACACGCAACTTAATATTATTATTAGTATTACTATGGCGGCAAACGAAGAGTTTGACTCTTTAAATTTACAAAACGAAAGAAGCTATATCGCCATGAGTTCATCGCCTGAGGACGAAACATCTGATTTAGATGAATCTAGCAATGTAAGGCTGTATTTTTGGATATTAATGTAAAAAAGAAAAGTATCCAAATTGCTGTAAAATTCGGTTCAATTAATAATTATGTAACACTACTAAAACACTGTTTACACGTATGGTCGCTCAACCGAGGATATCAAACTGTGGCTGTAAATCGCAATGTATGGTCAAGTTAAAGACCTCTACGAATGGAAAAGTGACTGGCTGTCATTGCAGAGGAAGCGCATGCACTTGTGGTGCGAGGAGTAATGTAAAAATATATAAAAGGTATGTACTGTATTTGAGTTGAAATATCAATGAGTTTCTCTGATTTTGAATATTTGTATTTGATTTGATCTTGATATTCAGAGCAAGCTGCATATTTATACAGTGATGAATGCATACGTTATATCATGTATGATGCTTTAATCTTTATGAATAAACAATGATTCAAAGGGGTCGTACCATACCAAGGTCAAGAAATATTGGTACAGAATTTTTGTATGTGTGAACTCAAGTGCCTTTATATAATATATCGTAACTGTTAGTTGTCTTTGTTACTTAGGAGATAATTGATGGTTTGGATAACCAGATTCTTGTAAAAGTAGCAAAGGAGGGTTTTAAGTCCAGAGCATTAGTTTTAAAAGATTTGGTGGAGCAGCTACAGCATGATTCAGTGTAATAATTTGAGGAGTCAAATACACCATTCTGTGTATGTGGATATTGCAGAGATGCCAACAGACAGAAAGAGGGTGTGCTATAAAGAAATACATTGTTTCAGAGTGGAACACTTGCACATTCCAAAACATTTGCTTGGACGCAGATAAATTGGCCACCTCCATAAAGTTTTGGCAGATACCTATGTGTTTACACAAACATATGACAATAGAGTGATGAGGCATGCAGCATATCGACAGTGTGTCAGTACATACATAGCCATGCATGCCGTGTGTGGAAAATTCGAAAAACATCCTTCACCTGATGGACATCATACCAGATATAGAGATATGCCTTGACCTAGAGGGTCAAGGGGGTGGGCAGTCAGGGTTTTATGTAGAACAATATGGTTATTTTGTTTCTATGATATGGAGAGCATTTCACATTTGTCCATTTTATCAATTATTGAATATAGCACAAATAAATTATGTACATTCACAAATAGAAATTGTATATATCTGCTCTCTTTATTCATAAATCTTTGATTGTGGAGGCATAATTGTAGATGAAGTTTTATATAAGAATCCCAAAATATAACCCTTACTCTCACCCAGCCCATACACAACCCTATGTGATGTCATTTTGGGATCCTTATATGAAATTTCACCCATAGTTTCTTTGACACAAACCCATAGAATTATATACAGCACAATAATTTCTCTGGAAGCATTTTAAAAACATCCTCAAAATTGTTTATTTGTATGTTTTCACTAATAAATTGTAGTCATCTTCAAGAGAGATCATTCCTGAAATTTATTAGTTGAATGTACAAATAAACAATTTAAAATGACTGTTTACATTTTTTCAGAGCAAGTATTATGCACTGTTTTTTTATCAAAGTACTCAGTAGTTCTGACAATACACGCTTTCGATAATTATGCCACACATACTTTTTGGTCTTGGAGCCTCGCTTTCATTAATAAATTATGCAAAGTGATTGGCTCACGATTCATGAGAGCAAGGCTCCCAGGCCAAATGACGTAATTATCAAAAGCCTGAAAAGGTTGTATATCTACTGTAATCTAAAATATTGTGGTACGTTCTTTTACAAAATCCACTGTTGACAGAGCAGGTAGACTGGCAATTGTTAGGGCTATTTTTGTTGGATCTTGATCAGATGTGGATGGTTTTACTTTCTACAGAAACTCTTTGCTTGCCTCTTTCAACACATGAGCACTCAGAATTGGAATGTAGCTCAGTCATTCTTCTCAACAATCACTGGTTTCCATCTTTTAGCTCTCTTACTCGAACGACGGCTCCATACTCCATACTGATATCCAAGGGGGCAAAGATGATATCCTAAAGGGGGTTTAAATATAACCATGGGTAGCTTCAAAAAATCACACCCAAGGGGGTCCTAAATTTTTATATCCTAAGGGGATTATGAAGCGACCCCTCAATAGGGGGGGGGGGGTATATATTTAAATGGCCCAATACATATAGGAATTTATGAAGTAATAAATCATATAAAAGTATAATTCAAGAGATAAAACAAGAAAAATATTCGAGATGAAATGGTAGCAAGGACAGGAAAGCAAATACCGCCATGAGTTCTATGATGGGTATAGCCAATAGGGCCAATTATAGGCCCAATATTTACAGTGACAATAGAAAATAGGAACATGCAGTAGTATTAAAATCTTGTATATAAACTATTATATATTCAGTTCACTGTATATATCATTCATAAATTTAAAACACATAGGCGAGTATTAAAAAGGCATACGTATGAGAAAAAAGTATAAATACCTGAATTTAAAAGTTATGTTTTTAATTGCCTTCGAGTTGATGTTGCTTGATGATGGCTTACTCGACTTGTCATTGTAGTTGATAAATTTCTTGTACATCCATCCACAGGTCATAGACATCATTGTGCAGGGAAATGGTCTTCCAAATCGCACTTCGTACGTACGTTCTCGTTAGGTACTAGGTAGCCTCCCTCACGTTTGCGTTTCCTCCCAGAACCACGTCTTTTCCCACCGTGCGTACCACTTCCAGGCGCTTGAAAAGATGGGCCAGGCTCACTGGCTCAGTAGGACAACGCAAGTTATCGTCACTGTCAGTTTTAGAGCTTTCCATAGCATTGAACGCATGTAAAAATGTGAAATTCGGCCAATACCGCTCGATGCTTCATCTGCACAGACGGGTATCAAATTACACTTCGCATACATAATAACTGTGATAATTCGGAACATCCGGAGATCAAATTATTAGCCTTGATTTCGCACAAATATACATCATTATATAACTGATTTTAAACACGTAAAACTTTCTTTACCCATTAGTACTGTAGACTGTATATACGACGCCATTTTGATTTTTAAAACTTGATTTACAACATTAAGTTTTTCAAGTTTTTGAACGCAATGCGCATGCGCGAATTTGGGTGCACTGTGCCTTTAATACGAGTTATACCAATCAACGACTGATTTAACAAAGCTTGAAAAAATCACTATCCGGTGGATAGCGCTATCCGGCCCAGTGAGCTCTATATATATATCTGGAGTAAGAACTTCAGTCATTCGGTCAATGAGAAAAGTGAAGCCAAGTGAAGCCATTGAACTATAAATAAACTGGAAGGCTAACTGCTATGATAAAGGCCTATGATTTGATGAAGCCAAAATAGTTTTTCTGAGTTATGAGCAGAAATACTTAACCCCAAACGTCGGACTATATATCAAATTGAAGCTATTGAAAATTGCTATTCGGTGTGGAAATTTCAAGACTTCAGCGAAAAGAAAAATATTTTAAAAATACAAAAACAACTGCAAAACGGCAAATTATCGGTAATTATGTTTGTAGTTTTTCAATATTTCCCTTTTAGCTAAAGTCTTGAAATTTCTACACCAAATAGAGTTTTTCAATAGCTTCAATTTGATATATAGCCCAACGTTCAGTGTTGAGTATTTCTGCTCATAGCTCAGAAAAACTAAAATGCACTGGCTTCAATTTCCCCCCCTGAGTTAGCCTTCCAGTTTATTTATAGTTCAATGCACAGTATAAGGACTGAACAGTAATCTCACTCGGGTCGGAACCTTTGAAGTTTTTGTCCTTGCGCATGTCATGCCGCGCATGTTTGGCCGCCATGTTGTTAGTAAGGAAAGAGGAGTGGGATTTGTTTAGAACTGTTCTACAGCAACATGGTTTTTACACTTAAATGGCAATATTTTTCGGTTTTCTTGTGCCGATTGGCTTCAGATGGATAAAATAACAAATATAGGGGGATACTGCTTAGTTTTCGACGCGTTTGTAGTAAAATAAGCAAGCAAAAAGGCGGAAAATTTCGACGAATGTCAGCTGTCAGGAGTGCGGGATATTTGGCGAAGCTGGTTTATTATTACCGTTGGTCTTAACAAGTGAGACAAAGGTTTCAATCATGTTGAAAACGTGTATAAGAAGAAAGTCGAAGTTGTTGTCACAAACATTGTGTTTACTGCTGTCTAGAGAATACACTGATGGAAAAGATTGCAAAAGATTGTGTTTACTGCTGTCTAGAGAATACACTGATGGAACATGTACAACTTTACTAAGAGACAAATGTATAAACTATTGTTTGGAAGTAATGATATTCAAGACACATTTGCATTGCAAAATATTAAAACTAGAATGATGCCACTGTGTATACATCTAGGGAAAGGTTTATAAATTCGTGCTCTCAGTGTTAAATTTTTTTAATATTGTTTATTTTTTTGCTCTCAGTGTTAAATTTTTTAAACTTTTTTTTTGTTTAATTTTTTTTAAATTTTGAATTGAATTTTAACCCATTGATTAGCAATGCCCCCAAATGTCAGACAATCTTGCTCTTAACCCATTGAGTGGCACTGTGGCAGCACATTCCCCTGATGAGTAAATCGTCTGGCATTAGACAGAGTAAAATAATAAAGTAGGATGCATTGCCACTTAAAGGGTTAAGTATTTCCACCCAGATCTTCGTACGAAGATCTCTGGCATGGATTTTCAAAATTCTCAATACAATTGACAATAAAAGTCGAGGTATAACTGTTGATCTTCTGTATGAACTTCACACAGAATACACCTATGATTGCCACTTACATGTTGATATCAGCAGGTGATAATTATGTGTTCCGTCACCCTTGCAGATTTGTATGGCCAAAGGCCAGTAGCTAGTGGTTCAGCACCCTGGTTTTATTAATGCCAGTGGCATATTGATTAAATTATCAACTTGATGTTTGTTGTGTTGTGACTTGTGTTCTGTTCTTGTTATATCTTTAGCAAATGTCACATTGACTGCTACATACAATATCAATTGAAATATATTTCTTTATATTTGCTTTATTATATAAAATTTGTTTCATTATTATTTTTTTTTTTTCATAATTTAACATTAGAGTATCTTTGTCTACAGATTACAATGCTTACCAGTACCATATTTCATTGCAAACACAACACAGGTAGTACTGTAGGAGTAATAAACCCCCTGGAGGGCCTATATATGTATATATATATATATTACTAATAGCATACATTATAGGGTGGCAGATCAGTACTAGGATTCTGAGACAACCGAGTCAAGCCATGTAGACATTGAGACATGTCCCCCAATCTATATGTTAAAAGAGGCTGTGACACCCCCACCAAAAATCTTGCAAGTGGGCAATGCCCTAGGCCTGCCTTTATTCTGCTCGGTAATGGCAGATGTAGAGAACTTAGTTTCATCTGAAAAGAAATCTAACACTAAAAGAAAAGTAAACGTGTGGTGTTCAGCAGTTAATTGTTTGAAGAGTGATAGTATCACACTATCACATGTTGCTGGCTATCTGCTCCATAAATGTTCACAAAACACAGCTGCTCAACCTGAGTCAAATGATCTGGATGACAACAAGACATTAGATTGTTATTTAAAGATATATGACCAAGACAAATCCCAATTTGGAGGTCTGCATGTGCCTTCAGCTAGTTTCCTGGAGTATGTCGTTCAACTTGAAGCAGCCTTTTTCGAAAACTTCTCTATTTATACGAAGGCGTTCCTCTGTTGGAAGTGATATCTTCAGGTTACTCAAGACAGAACCTGTGCCATTCCAGTACTGTGAAGAATTCCTGCTGGAATATGTCCAGAAGCTGTTCTTGAGAATGAGAATATATTACTCACTGAAATTTGCCAACTGTGATTTTCGAACAACTAAGAAAAAAAAGGGCAAAAAATATTTGAATGTGTCGCATCTTTAATCGACATGACTTCAATCATAATCGTTCATATTTTTACTAAGTTTGACATTTATATTGACAATTTAGAACTTTAGAAGTGCCTATACAGTGGTTATTATATAGCTATTGCCATAATTTGTTCAGGTAGCCTCTCAGAAGAGAGAACAAAAACCGATCAACTTTGTTTGGCACAGAACTGAGAGGACCATACTTAGTCATACTAAAAATATTGTAAAGATGAACACAGAAAAACAAGCTATAGACCAAAATACTGCTGCTAAGCAACCTTATAATATATAGTTATAACAAGAGCACAGTTTGTCATTGAAACAGCTTAAATTCTATTTGCGTTGAATTACCAGTTAACCATTAAAATTTGATAATTTACCTTTCTTTTACAAGTGGTAGGCATAGGAAGAAGAATTCGTCCACAAAACCGTGAAATAACGCCAATTTAATTTGGTAAACATTCAGCGCGGCTAAGCCCACTCCTAACACCTCACATTCGTCGCGATTTTCTGCATTTTTGCTTGTTTATTTTACTCCAAACGCGTCTAAAATTAAGCAGTACCCTTCTCTATTTGTTTTTTATCAATCTGAAGCCGACCGGTGCAAGAAAACGGGAAAATATAGCCATTTAAGTGTAAAAACCATGTTGCTGTAGTACAATCTTCACTCCTCTTTCCTTACTAACAACATGGCGGCCAAACCGGAAGTCAGATGATTCCGTTGGACACATACACTTTGCACCCAGTGAACTCTATATATATAGATATCTGGAATGATAACAGCGAGCGAAAAGTGAAGCCGACAAAAAAATCACGACATAACTGATTCGTCATTGTCTTCGTCATCAACTGTTCAAGAACTTTCTTACAGTATTAAAAATCACTTATATAAAATTTGTAATTGTTTTGAAAGTTTTTATCACAGTTTTTATATCTTTATTCACTTTTAATTAACCTGAAGATGGAGTTATACTCCGAAACGTAGTTATTAAAATAATTTTTTACTAAGCCCATATGGTCTAATTTATATTCAAACACACGTACATATTCATTTGCATTTTGCTGGCAGGCAAATTCCGATCACACATAAATTCTTTAAAAAATAACGTACCAGTGTATTGACTAAAAACTATAAAACTGGTAAACTAAAAACAATTCAAACAATCGCGAAAAATGGCAACGGCAAAGTCACAGTTGCAAGTCAATTTACCTACCTGTGAAATGAAATTTTCTCGCAAGAATATCTCTTTCCTTGTGCATCCAGAACGACAGTACGACACAATATATTTGAAAAAGTGATTCTTTTCTCCACACGGGGAAGTTTTCCTCGACTTTTTTCCGACAGCGAACTCAATGCAGTAAATTTTAGGAGAAAAACTGTTTGCTCCTACAATGTATTGCATTGAGTTGGCCATGTTTTTAATTTTTTTTTCGTGATTGCGTTCAAATTTATACTGGCCGTGCAACGGTTTGCAGAGGGGGAATGAAACTGACGTCCAATCCGCGTAAGTCTGACGTTTGAGGGACTGAGACTGACGTCCAATCCGCGTGAAAGACTGGTATCGAGGCTTCATTTTTTTCGCAATCAAATGACTGAATGTTATCGTTCCAGATATATATATATATATAGAGTTCACTGTTTGCACCCCCGAGTGAACTTACTGCTCAGTCCTTATACTGTGGTTCAATGAGTGAAGCCAAGATGGCGGCCATTGACGTCCAATAGCTCTGAAGGTCTTAAAC
The DNA here is from genome assembly GCA_902702795.2 of Paramuricea clavata. Taxonomy (NCBI): domain Eukaryota; kingdom Metazoa; phylum Cnidaria; class Anthozoa; order Malacalcyonacea; family Plexauridae; genus Paramuricea; species Paramuricea clavata. The sequence goes on from CACRXK020000358.1 coordinate 62,090, forward strand.
AGTTTTTATACCATTTTCCCCAGCTAATTCCAGTTTTTTCTAATGGACCGTATCACTAATCAAGTTTTCAGTTCATAAAATCACAATATTATTCTTTAAATCGAAGTCAAAATACGAAATTTCAACACACTCCTTGCCAAGATGGCGGAAATTGAAGGAGCTCTTGGACGTCAGTTCCAGTCCCTTTCTATTGTTTTTGTATGCGCGGTTAACACGAAACTGGCTTCACTTTGAGCAACCAAGTTCCTACTCCAGATATATATGGAGCTCACTGATCCGGCCTTCGTACAACCGGCCCCAGGAAATTACATCAAAGCCTGACGTCTCAATCGCGAAAACGAGGCTCTATAGCAAATGCGCACTTTCCAGAAGCGTGTATTGACGGTTACAGTAGAATTGAACATGTCAACTGTATATAGTACGAACGCCCCGACATACATAAAACGTTTCGTGGCGAATTAGGTGCCTGTGATAAGCACAGGATACTTGAGATTTCGCGAAGTTTGCTACAACATTTTTGTGAGTGAAAGGATCAGTGATTTGGTCTCATTTTATTGATTTTTTCCAGCGAGCAACAGATGGTGGTCCGTAGTCGACTTCAGAAGTGTAGTATTTGTAGGAAAAAATGGAACGAAACCTGCATCTTCTTCTTCACCTTCTATTAAATACAAGACTTGAAGACTATAACACATAATGTGCACAAAAAATCTTTATTTTCTCTCTCTGAAAACAATGCCGGTTGACCACTATCTGCTGCACGATACGAGTGCTAAAGAAAAACTACTTGTACCTATATAGTAGTATTTCTTTAGGATCAATTGAAGTAAACCACCACCACAAGTTAGCATTGTATGGAATTATCTTCTATACCCACCTTATTTCCTTCCTGTAACATTGCGTTAATGGTCGCGCATTTTGACTTCACAGCGTCTTGTTGTTTTCGATAGATTTCATGAATCGCGACGCACGCATGACCTGGTTTCGTGTGAACAGACGCCATGCATTTCATACAAATCAGTTCCTTACATGTTTCACAATAAAATTTCGGGAGGGCGTCTTTATGTTTACTGCAGCTTAACTTTTCTGCTCCGATTTTCTGTTGCTCGTCACGATTGATTATTTCACCAATGGAGAGCATTATATGGCATTGCAACGGCGGCCAACGCTCGTGCATCATATGACATTCATGGCACACCAGCATTTCACATTCCATACATATTGTAATCGAAGGCTCTTTTTGGCAGTAAGAGCAAACGGAAGCTCCTTGAGTTCGATTTGGACCAACGGCAGTCAGCAGCTTTGGGATAAATTCATGATTGGGCAATCCAGCGACGTTTTCGTCCGGCTTCAATGTAGTTGTGGATCTGCAAGTTGGACAGTTCAACTTCTTGCCTTCGCCATCAACGTTTTCTTTGTCTTGTGTCGCCAAGTTCTCAACACAGGCTTTGCAGAATGAATGAGAGCAAGACAAAATCTTGGGTTCGTTGATGGTTTTATTACAAGCACCACAAAGTAGAAGATTTTGGATTTCATCAACAGAACGAGAGATAGTTAAAGAAGCAGCCATCAGATTGTACTCATAAGGTGACTGCTTCACTTCAGCAGTAGCCAATTTAACGGTGCCCGAACCAGCACTACTACTCTAGGCTAAAATTCCAGACAGTCATTGTTGACTTATCAGTGGCATTAGTTTCGATGATTTCCAAGTATTGCACCCCACTGTTTTACTTAGAATTTGCGCAATATCCGGCACTTTCGATTGTTCAATAAACACTCCTGTTTAATTAATTAAATCCTATAATATTCAAATTTTTCAGTATTCGATTTATATACCGTACGTTTATATTGGCTCTTCTGTCAAGTTATATGCTATAGCGGCTAGCGTTTGAGTCAAGATAAGAGTCATACATTTGTACAGTTTTAAGAACGGCACTGCAGTGTTTACTCGGAGTTACGATATCACTTTCATGATCAGTTTTAAATAGATATTTTCCTACATCTAAAGCCTTAATATTTGAATTTACATACACTGGGTACGCCATGTCTATATACAGCAAGATAATTTATCGTCTACTATTTTACTTCTCCGTCTTCCAGATGCGAACTAAAAAGGTACCATGCATGGTGCATATACGTGAATGGTATACAGTATGTCTGATTATTATTGGTGAGGTCACTGAGAAATTGCCCCCTAGAGCTGTTTTACTAGTGGAAACTACAATATATCACTTTCAGATCAAATAAAGTCAAATAAAGTCATTTGTTCGAGTTCCAAGTATCGCACTCCAGTGGCCACTGTTTTACTCGGAATTTACACTATATCACTTTCAGTTGTAAAGGTAAAGTCGCCGCTGAAACCCTGACATTTGAACTCTTGTACCACGTATATAGGATACAGTAAATTCTCTCTCTTATAAATTTTCAGTGACAACAAACTAAGTATTAATAAAGTAAAAATAAAATGGAAACTTCGTATGCGAAGCGCTATTCTGTGGTACGTGCATGTGAGCAAGGTATAGCTGGCAAGGAAATTAATTTAACAGTGTGAACATTGCATTTCTTGGTGAACGAACCGTATGAATATCACATTTTATATCATGTGCCGCTGGTAGCAGTGCTTAGTTTTTCAAATTATATCTCAGAGAAATAAACCAAAAAATATCGATTTAAGACTTGTTGTTTATATTTACAACCAAACTTAATAATGGTGATAGGGTATAGAATTCCAAGTAAAACAGTTGGTGCATTTAATAATTCTTGGAACTCGACAAATGATATGACCATTATCTTGTGCGCATTGTGACACGCTGACTGCGTGGTAGCTTGCTTATTTCACTTCAGTAGCAGAGAAGAATAAAACATAAAATTACTGTAGTCTGTATCCAATATAAGCTGTAAATAGTCAAGTTTTATCTGCTGATATGTCTATACTAGTATTCACAACCGAAAGTAATATTGCGGAATTCCAAGTAAACAGTGGGGTGCAATACTTGGAAATCAGCGAATCTGATACGTTTATAAGAGCCTTATATAAAAGCATCAGAATACTCCCAGACAAACAGGATTCAAAGTAGAGACGACCAACATCGTCTTTGCTGATTGTTTAAACCACATTACTTAGTTACTGCCGATGCGATCATCGGTTGTAAGGGGAAATTAATAAATTGTAAATCGTTCTACAATCTGATGGCTGCTTCCTTAACTAGCTCTCGCTCGGTTGATGAAATTCATAATCTTCTTCTTTGCGGTGCTTGTAATAAAACCATCAACGAACCGAAGATTTTGGCTTGCTCTCATTCATTCTGCAAAGCCTGTGTTGAGAACTTGACGACACAAGACAAGGAAAACGTTGATGGCGAAGGCAAGAAGTTGAACTGTCCAACTTGCAGATCCACAACTACATTGAAGCCGGACGAAAACGTCGCTGGATTGCCCAATCATGAATTTATCCCTAAGCTGCTGACTGCCGTTGGTCCAAATCGAAATGAAGAAGCTTCTATGACTATGTGCACTATTTGTCACAAAGAACACGCCATTACAATATGTATGGAATGTGAACTGCTCTTGTGCCAATCCTGTTGCGGTTCTCATGATATATGGCCGATAATGCAAAACCATATATTGCTCTCCATTAGTGAAATAATCAATCGTGATGAGCAGCAGAAAATCGGAGCGGAAGCGTTAAGCTGCACTCAACATAAAGACGCCATCCCGAAATTTTATTGTGAAACATGTAAGGAACTGATTTGCACGAAATGCGTGGCGTCCGTTCACACGAAACCAGGCCATACGTGCGTCGCGATTCACGAAACCTATCGAAAACAACAAGACGATGTGAAGTCAAAATGCGCAAGCATTGACGCAATGTTACAAGAAGGAAATAAGGTGGGTAGACAGTTCTAATTCAGGGCCGTCCTCGGAGAATTCTTCAGGGCCGTCCTCAGAGAATTCTTCAGGGGGATGTAAGGTCATTTCAACGGACTGACGAACAGGGCCGCCGAGAGGTTGACGGGAGCTCGGGCGAGAAAATGTTTTTCGGAGACCAACAATCCCCCGTCGACATGTTTTTAGGGAAAAAGACTTTCCGGACGAATACGTTGCAAATGCTTTCCAGTGACTTTACCTCAATTTTTCAGACCAAAATTCAGAAATTTACCCAAAAAACCCAAATATCTTGCCCTTTGCGCGGAAATATTTAACCCAAATAGCAGTCCTACCGACTGAATAGCAGTCCTGCCAACTGAATAAAATTTCTGGGGGGTGTCACCCCCCCCCCCGTATCTCCGGCCCTGAGTACTATACAACGCTAACTTGTGGTGGTGGTTTACTTCAATTGATTCTAAAGAAATACTACATAGGTTCGTCTCACTCATATCGTCCAGTCGGTGGTGAACTTGCAGTTAAGGCAATTAGGAAATTGAAAATCAGACGCGGGCTGAGAAAATTTCGCGCCTCTCCTCTCTAATTTTAAGAGAAAACAGATATGTAGTATTGTATTGATGGCAATCAAACAAGGGAGAATTTAGTTGAATTTGGACCAAAATCTTTCTCCTCCGAAGAGGAAGTTGTAATTTAGGTGGCGTCCAAATTACTCAATCTTTTTACTCACAGAAATTTCGAACTTGATCACGACATAACAAAGTAAGAAATGGCCCGATGCATGACGGGAAACGTGTACTATATTTCCTTACATTGACATGTTCACTCTATTTAGAGTTCTTGACCAGCTTCGTTCATCCTCGTTTGATCCGCGGGCTTATGTCCCGGTATGAGAGTTGATCAGAGCTGCAACTCGCGTTTGACCGCAAACTCTCATCGGCTCTCATCAACTTTGAGCTGGACCAGCCGGTTCAAATTTTGACGACTATGAACTGGTCAGACGTTTTCGCTATGCACGCGCGGTAATATCCAGTCAACTCTCATGTAACTCTCATGCAACTGTTGTTCTCGTCTGACCAGTTCACTGAAAGTTGAGAAAATTATCATGCAAAACTCTCGCTTACCAACTCTCATACTCATTTGACTAGAGCTTTAGGCAACCGGGTCGCGCTCAAATTGGTATAATATCGGCAATTTTGCATCTCGAGTACGTTCATTCGGGATACATGAAAATAGATTTATTCAAGAACATGCAGCTGACAATATACAACAGTTTTCGTATAGCTCTGAATTCGTCCAGCCTCGTGTACACACGTAGGCGATATTTATTAATGTTTAGGATCACTAGATCAGTGTTACAGTAAATGATTAGTTTCTCCTTTCTTCACTTTCTTCAGGCATTGGAAACTGTCAATAATAGCAAGGCAACGTACGAGAAAACTTCGAAAGATATCAAAGTGAAACACACCGCTCAGAAAAATGAAATGATGAAAACTGTTGCAGATTGCATAAACAAGATTTTGGAGGACAAAATTCAAGAAGTTGATAAAGCTTACGATCCCGCTTGCCAAAAGCTTTCCGTTCACGCTGAAACGATATCAAATTATCTGCAAAAAGTTGAAAAGTCACTTCGACGTACAAATGATGTGTTGGAAAATTCGAAGCTTGAAGAATTGTTGTCAGCGCAGAAAGTTATCGATGATGATATTCGAATGTTACAAAATGAAAAACCTCAAAATTTAACAACGTTCCAGGTTCAAGTTGAAAATCAAGAGTCCTGTACGAAAAAGCTTTGTTTTTATACGATGTTCAGTGAATTAACAGAGAATAACAGTAAGTATATCTTTATTCACTTTGTAGCAATACACGATGGGATTTGTCGGCATATGTTTGTGTATTCTGGCCTATGAAAATTACTGCTGACGCCACAGTTCCTTCTTCACTTACCGGGCGAATTTTTTTGCGCGTCTTTATTCGGGCATGTGCAAAAACCCAGAACGAAACGAAACCACCGAAACCACTGAAACAACCGGATGCGTTTTGATTTGTTTTTAATGTACGTGCATTTTCCCCACATTTCCGAGTTTATCTTTAAGCTGTGGACGAATTGATAGAAAGGCAAGGAAAATTTGATTTATAAAGTTATAAGAAATAATTCATAAGCACTATGATTATTTATAAATTTCAAACTCTATAATACAAATCGCCCAATTTAATGCGAATTTTTCCCGCTTCAATTAAATTTAATAAAGTACTATGAGTATTTATTAATTCTAAACTTTATAAAACAAATCGCCCAATTATAGTCACAATACTAGAACCTTCCCGCATCCACTATTGTACATGTAGTGTGTTATCATGTACAGATGTACCCTGTAAACCAGAGGGATCGTCGCTCTATTTTTCGCTATAGCGAAGAGAATTAGATTCTGGCGAAATCAGTTCGCGTTTGCCAAAGCTTAAAAAACCTCTGGGCCAGGGTAGTTATCATGCACTATATTAACACCATATTAAATTCTGGCCATTTAATTGGTTGATTATTGATCACGTTATATGGAATAAAAATTACCATTTTGCAATGAAATATAAATTATTATTAAATAATTATTATACAATGCAGACAGAGTTGGCAATGGAACGCATATTGCAATGTAAAAGGATATTTGATTGATTTAACACTGTAGCATTTTCACCAAAATATTGTACAAGTGAATTAGATTGCAATATACTACTAGACCTACTACTGCATTAATATATTTTAGCTTCTACTCCATTACTTAAAAAAAGTAGACATATATTGCTTTTGGATCATTTGAGATCATACACAGCAATTAAAATTTGACAGGAATAGTTGTTTTAGTTGTAATGTCCGCAAAACACTTCATACTCATAGGAATACGTATTCTAATCTATTTTGCTTTCTAGATGGTCTCTGCACAACCTCGTACCCAGTACGAGGTTGGTCTCTGCATGGATGTAATATGTAGACCTTATGCATAATGACGTCACAAGGCTTGGTGCCCAAGAGGAATGCTGGTCTTAGTAGTCATCGCCCAGGAAATTTCGATAGTGGCCATTTTGAATTGCTTAATTTTCCCGGGCGATGACCACTAAGACCAGCATTCCTCGCGGGCATCAAGCCTTGTGACGTCATTACGCATATAGGCCGTTGGATGAGGGTCGAAAATGTTCAATTCCGTAGCACCCCTCGTGTAACTACATAATTTTTACATGAATCTATAGATTATAACTTACTTAGTTAGAATCCACTTCCCCCCAAGCGAAATAGTTGCACAAATTGAAGTATAAGCTCTTCAAAGTTCACGCTTCCTCGTGTTTCGGAATCCATGAACCGCCATTGTTGTGTTGCAAATACGCATGCGCTTGAGCACAAAACACGTAATGCGCACGCGCAGATAAGAAAAACTGATCTCAATCTAGGACTGGACAAGAAAAAATTATGAAATGTGCGAAAACAGGGCTGAAGTAAAACAAGATGACATCGGAATATTTTAAAAATATATGATATTTTTATGTTCTGTGCATTTTACCAAACATTCTGAGCAACGTGTGTGTTTACCAAACATTCTGAGCAATGTACCGTATCGAGCCCTCGCCAGGAACACTTCCAAGCCAACATTACAATAACAACTTATGTAAAATATTAATTAAAATATGATGTTATTTTATTCTACAGCAATTAAATAACGTTTGCAAGCAAATTTGTTTTTCAGGCTTTAAATATTATCACAATCCTAAACATTCAGGGCCGTACACAGCAGGGGGAGGCAATATCATTATTAATTATTCATTGGATATTTGTGACGTTTTTCGGCATATAGGCCTTACTGCCCCCAGCTGATGAAAACATTCTGCGTACGGTCCTGTAAACGTTCTAGAACTCATACCGTAATTTATCATTTATTTTTTTTTGGGGGGGGGGGAAGGAGGGAGGTATTTCTAATATACACAAAGAATCTGTTTGCACGTTTTATTCTCTTTAAATATGCAACATCGAGTACTGTGATTTTCCGTAAAATATCATAATTATCTTTCAAGTTTCAAATACAATTTCACTCCACGATTTTATACATTAATTGCTTACAGGAGAGGGCCGGGGAAGAAGTGGTGCTAAACAAAGAAATGACTATATACCATAAACTAAGTATTACTCGGTATTCACAATCTTATTTATTCTCTAAATCTTTTCCCGTCAATTAATTTTATTAGTCCGGGTAATGGTTGTTTATTGGCTTTGCGTCTAATCCATTATTAAGCCAAAGAACGGAGGTTAACTCTTTGCCTCAAGGGCCAACGTACCAATTCTGAGTTACGCTGACTGGAACCTCATTACGACTCTGTTTTTGTACCAACCAATCTTCAAACACTCGTATTTCGTTGTTCATGTACGCCTTTAGCGTAGCCATGTTGGGACTCGGGGGACCCGCCCCCCCCCCTGGTAAAATTTTGGTGCCCCCTGAGAATATTTATTCTATAAAAAGAAGTGAAACATAGCCCACCTACGTTTTTGCTGCCCCCTGACCAAAAATCCTGCATGGCTACGTTTCTGGACATTTTGGAGAGAAGTGATGTTTTGATAAAGAGAAAACTACTCAGTCTGAGTCAGGTAATCTGTTGGTCTTGTTCCGATTTGCGTCTTAATGCTGTTGGATAGCATATTTAAATTTACTTGAGTGAGAACGGACAGTGTGTTATGGAAATTTAAAGCTGTTAATGCTAAATAGATAAGACAAAAACTCCCTTTCTCTTGGTATGCGCGCGTCGTATGCGCAAGTTATTATAATTAGATTGCAAACGTCACGCCATTAATGCTGTTGCATAACAATACCTCCTAAAATCTACTAAGCTATTTCCTTCTCCTTTGTTTTTTTTGATAAACTGATCACGATGATTGCACAAATATACTGAATTGGCGAAAAGGCGTTCGTGATAAAGGCGTGCATGATCAACAACGTAACACGAGTGTTTGAACACGAAATTGGTTGGTACAAAAACCGAGTGCGTAATGAAGTTCCAGTCAGCGTAGAGCCTGAACCTCCGTTCATTCTTATTAATAATGGATTAAATGCAAAAGAAATAATAAACAACGAACCTGGACTAATAAAATTGACAGGGAAAGATTTAGAAAATAAATAAGATTGTGAGCACCGAGTAACACTCAGTCATATTTAGGGAGTGGTCATTATTTATGGGGAGGGGGGGTTGGGAAATGGGAGGGGGGCAAACGAAGTTTTACCCTTATAAATAGGGGGCGGTCAAAAAAGTTTTAACACAGAGAAAGGGGGGGTCATAAAAGTTTTTGAACTTAAATACCATGTCTAGAGTTCTGATTTCTATAATCACAAATAGCAAAAAAGAAGACTCTGAAAATGCTATTTCCAACGATCTAGAGACTCAAAATTTTCAAAATTACTGCTCAGCGCCAACCATGGTAGCGCCTCGCGATCGTGGGAGTTGGGCCCACTAAGTTTAACAAGCTTTCTACCCCCTGAGTGACCCAGTTGTGGTATTTACATAAACATACCATGCAAGTACACTTAACTGATCAGATTCGGTCTATCAACGCACAATGTAACGCTGTATATCCAAAAATCTGTTTCAGAAAATGCTCACATTTCAGTTCTAGGGGTGGAAAAATACAAAAAATTTTCTGGGGGAGAATACCCCCAGACCCCCTTACTACTACATACGATACCACACCAAACTTTTTGTCACCAACAACCATCTGTCGTCTCTACACACTCAATATAGTATGGTCCCTTTTTGTAGATGCCCACCCCCCAGACAAGTTCTTAAAATCTCATTTCGCTGTATGAAGACGGGTCATGGGTTAGCGTTATGGTAGGACAAATGTTGCATTGCAAAGTAGTAACACATGATATATATTTTTTAATCATATATGGTTGAATCATATTCACCAGGGGCCGGTTGTTCAAAGCTGGGTTAGCTTAACCCTAGGTTAACCTAAAATTCAAAGCAAACTTCCTGACAGCTTGTCTATAAATTTGGAAATATTTCTTCAGAAATCTTGTCTGGATGGATAGGAGTTTACTTGTCTGAAGTTTTGAAATAAACAGACGTGCAGAAATACACAAACTAAAACAGCAGGTTAAACTTTTAACCCAGGTTTAGCGCTAACCCACCTTTGAACAAACGGCCCCAGGGTAAAACATCATGAGCTAGATTGAACAGATTGTCCTAATATCTAACTTTACCTGCAATGCACACCTGTTTCATTGCTGTTAATTTTTCAATCTACACTTGGGGGGGGGGGCGTCAGAAAAGTTTCTACTTTTATGAGGGGGGAGGCACAAAAAGTTTGCCTTCAGTCTGGAGGGGGGGGGACAAAAAAGTTTTCAATCCTTATTTTCCCCATTTCCCAACTCCCCCCTCCCCATAAATAATGACCACTCCCTTATGGTATATCGTAATTTCTCTGTTTAGCACCCCCCACCCCTACTCCCCACCCCTTTCTCCTGCAACCAATTAATTAATGTATAAAATCGTGAAACATGAAAGTATTGTATTTGAAAGATAATTATGATATTTTACTGATAATCACAGTACCCGATGTTGCATATATAAAGAGAATCAAACGTGCAAAACAGTTAGAATTAAACCCCCCTCCCCCCTTCTAAATTGGATAGCGAAATTATGGTATGCATGTTTTAGAATATTTAGGATTGTCATTATTTAAAGCCTGAAAAACAGATTCGCTTGCAAACGTTATGCAATTGCTGTAGTATAAAATAACATCATATTTTAAATAAGTTATTATTGTAATGTTGGCTTGGAAGTGTTCCTGGCGAGGGCTCGATACGGTACATTGCTCAGAATGTTTGGTAAACCCCATTAAAATGCACAGAACATAAAAATATCATATATTTTTAAAATATTCCGATGTCATCTTGTTTTACTTCAGCCCTGTTTTCGCACATTTCATAATTTTTTCTTGTCCAGTCCTAGATTGAGATCAGTTTTTCTTATCTGCGCGTGCGCATTACGTGTTTTGTGCTCAAGCGCATGCGTATTTGCAACACAACAATGGCGGTTCATGGATTCCGAAACACGAGGAAGCGTGAACTTCGAAGAGCTTATACTTCAATTTGTGCAACTATTTCGCTTGGGGGGAAGTGGATTCTAACTAAGTAAGTTATAATCTATAGATTCATGTAAAAATTATGTAGTTACACGAGGGGTGCTACGGAATCTGTTTTCTAAGCATATTTTCGACCCTCATCTCACGGCCTAATAAGGTCTATTCACTCACATATTTGATTTAAATCAATTACATGCTTGGTTATCTGTGTTCCATTCTATATGCTTCATACGTTTAAGAACAGTGCCTGTCAGTGGTAACTATAAGCACGCGATTTATTCGAAAATTTATATTGGGTATAGAAAACGGCATACACTGGAAAAAATTTTGAAAATCCATAGAAGGCCATATCCATAATAATTGTATATTTCCATAGTATGGATATAGTGTCGAAATAGTATGGATATACTATGGATTTAGTGGTGCAATTGCAAATTTCATAGTATGGATTTCACTTTTTTTTCCCAGTGATAAGTACCGACAAAAATAGTTTGTCATTTTTTCCTCTTTAATAAAAATAGAAACACCCAAATTCAAATAAGCTGCAACCGTATTAAATATCAAGTGAATTTTTCAATTTTTAAATAATTTAAAAACTCTATGGATATTTTAAGCACATGTGAGGGAGGACACAATTTAACAATACGAGTTGAAAACATTTTTTAAAACAATTTTATTGTCAGTTTCTGTAGCTTTATTGTTACCAGATACAGTAATCCTGAAAAATGAAGAGGAACTCGGTGGACATTTGCTGTGTTTCCTTAACAGCAGAAGTTCGCCATTGAAGCTTTGTTACAGAGCATCTGCACATGGTTGGTCAAATCAAAATTTCCACACTCGGTGTGATGATAAAGCAGGAACAGTAGTTTTGGTCAAGGTTGGAAACTGGATCTTTGGAGGATACACTGATCAAACTTGGCAGGGTAAGAATTATTATTTCACAAATTTTATCCCCTTGATATAGTTATAGTTTGCGCTCTTTTCACATTCGTGCATGGAAACTTTTATTTTTAACATAATATTTGAATAATAACAGAATACACACGCATGCATGGGTATCGAATTTACATGTGGCTTCTACTATACAATTGGGGTGGGTTGTGCGAAGGCCGGATAGCGCTATCCACCGGATATAGTGATTTTTTCAACCGTTGTAAAAATGCTTGAAAAGTGGTAAAACTGATTATGGATCCCACAATTAATAAAAGGAAACTTTATTTTTTATATACTAAAGTTAAATCTGGGTTATATATGTCAACGAACAATTCAAGAAAGCTTGAAAAATCACTATCCAGCTTTCGTTCAACCGGCCACTGGAATATTACTATTCCATCTGAAGAGCCACTATTCCTCTTTATGTTCCCGATTCACAGGCTAATGTGTCTGACTGCAAACACAGCAAACAATTCTGTTGTTATCAAGGTTTTATCTATACACCAAGACTCCATCAAATGCGTTGCTCTGTTAGGCATTATTGCACCATTACTCTAACCGTAAAGTCAAGGGTTGATGGCCCAATCTTTCATGCAGCAAATTTAAATAAACGCAGCAAAACAGAATATAGGTAAGCGAGCGAACCTCAAATACAAAATTAACAAAAAAAATAATCTTCAGTAACCTACTGTACTGACAGGAATTGATACCAAACACAGTTTTTTCTATTATACAAACGGAATACCAAGATCATGAAGTTTCTACTGTTAAGTGTTGTGTCAGGCATTTTACTATATATTGAATAGTGGAATGGCGGCGTAAATTTCGACCTCTGCATACGCTATCGAAAACACGCTACTGATTTTTTCAACCTTTCTAAAATTGTTCGTTGATAACCCGGATTAAACTTTAGTATTTAGAAATTAAAGTTTCGTTTTATCAATTGTGAGCTCCATATCCGTAGTTTTATCACTTCTCAAGCAATTTTACAACGCTTGAAAAAATCACTATCCAGTGGACAGCGCTATCCGGCCTTCGTAGAACCGACCCCAGTTCTTGTTTTTCTGTGCTGCTGTAGTGATGAAATCTGGAAAAAAATCTTTATTTCGTTTGCTGTCAGTGCGATATTTTTGCTGCCTTTCTTCCTATTGCCATGATCACGATCAAGTTAAGATTTATAACCGTTACTTTCGTAGGATGTTTATCATGTATAACAGGTTTAGGTTGTTGTTAATTTGCTCATTTTATTCTTCTCCTAGGTTCAGGTGGGTACAAAAGTTCCAACGCATCATTTTTGTTCTCATTACGAAACCCAAACAACATGCAACCGTTCAAATGTCCAATCATTAACGGTAAAAATGGCAACGCAATCGTGTGTTATCCTTCTTATGGAGCAATATTTGGTGGAGGTAATGATCTGATCATCAGTGACAATGCCAACAGCAACCAAAACTCATATAGCAACCTTGGCCACACATATCAACCTCCAACAGGGTATCAATATGGCACCCAACAAACCCAGTCGTTGTTTAATGGTAGCAAAAACTTCACACCGACAGAAATAGAAGTATTTTACTGAATAATTACAACATTCTGCGAAAACATGAATTCTAAAATTGTTACAATCCTCTGAAAAATTCATTATCGCGAATATCGCACATTTTTCACAATGTTTGATAAGTTTTATCATCGAGGTACAGATATTAAAAAAACTAGTAGTCTATGAATTTTAATTTAATTTTAATTTAATTTATTAACTTTGCCAGATTTAAACAACGTTAACACAAAAAACTGGCAGGGCAATCGCAACAGCTTGCGCCAATTACTGCGATCCCTAAATGTTAGACAAATACACTATATACGTACATAGAAAGAATCAATTACTATAACGAACTATCAGATGCAACTCTTTTCACATTGCGACCCGCAGAACCACTTCCATTTTTGGAAGCTGAGTCAGAAGACGTTTGAAACCCTCACAATCCTAAACCTTCAGCAAAACCCTGAATAGTCCCCATAGATACCAATGTGAAAAGGTACTTCTGAAAACTAAATCTAAAAACAACACGTTATCGGCCTTGTCAGGTCGCGAGCTTGGTTGCATTTTAAGCAAACCGATTTCCATGTTCGTGGATCGTCAATTTTATGAAGCATATGCTCAATATAAATTACTTTACTATTATATAATATAACGCCGTTTCCTTGGATAATTCATCTCGCCATGGTAATTTCAGTGATATTATGTAACTAATTTTGTAATCTGTATTGAAGACGATACAATATAATAAATAAAATGAACGTGTACATGTATTTGAAAGGAACAAAAGTCAATTTTACCTATAGTAAAATTTTTGAGTTTTTAATCGATTGGTTTCAGTTGGATTTTTATTAGCCTCCTCCGCAGGCATCTCTATGTGTTTTAGCCTGCGAATGGGCAGTTCGAAAAAAAACCCCGATTCCCCGGGTGAGATACCTGCGGAGGAGGCTTGGTTTCTATCATGATTGATTATGAATATATGTATTATATCATTACGCCTATGAATATACTATTCTATATTTCATATTATCGTGATATTATATTTACACAAGATGTATGAATGCCAGTATTGACATGCGCGATGTATTTAGCCGGGGTGGTGGAGTGATGCGAAGGTGCAGTGGTATATACAGTGTGATCTTTGTATTATTGAAGTTAATACACATGCAGTGACCTCAATAGGTATCTGGACTAATATCACAGTAGACTCCGGCGGTTGGAGATCATGGCCCCCATCTCTGCACGGTCCAAGTCTTTCCCAGGACTTTTCTGAAAATGCGAGGACGAGGTTGTGCGCCGATGCTTCCATCATCTTTACTACCGCGAAAGCGAGCCCCATATAGGATCATAAAATTGACTGTTTTTTGAGGAGCAGATCCTTCGGCAGCTTACTGTAGAATACTACCCCCAGCAGCCTTGAGCTGAGTTTCACTAAGAACTATCATGCAACAAATGGCGGTAAACCGACAGTTGAAAAAATGTTCATTCCATTTATTATATCTAGTAGCCTTGTGTGTACCGAGTTGAAAATATAATAAAAGTTAGAGGGCTGATAGTTTCGCTCTTCTAAATGAATTCCAAGTAAAACAGTTGGTGCATTAATTCTTGGAACTCGACAAAAATATGACCATTATCTTGTACGCACTGTGACACGGCTGGCTGGTAGCTTGCTTTTTTCACGTCAATAACAGAGAGGAGTAAAACATAAAATTACTGTAATCTGTATCCAATATGAGCTGTAAATAGTCGAGTTTTATCTGCTATGTTTATATTCACAACCGAAAGTAATATTGCGGAAATTCCAAGTAAACAGTGGGGTGCAATACTTGGAAATCAGCGAACTGATACGTTTATAAGATCCTTATATAAATAGGCTAAGATTTCAGAATACGCCCAGACAAGCAGGATTCAAAGTAGAGACGACCAACATCGTCTTTGCTGACTGTTTAAACCACATTACTTATAGTTACTGCTGAAGTGGTCATCTGTTGTAAAGGGAAATTAATAAATTGTAAATCGTTCTACAATCTGATGGCTGCTTCTTTAACTAGCTCTCGCTCGGTTGATGAAATTCATAATCTTCTCCTTTGCGGTGTTTGTAAGAAAACCATCAACGAACCAAAGATTTTGTCTTGCTCTCATTCATTCTGCAAAGCCTGTGTTGAGAACTTGGCGACACAAGACAAAGGAAACGTTAATGGCGGAGGCAAGAAGTTGAACTGTCCAACTTGCAGATCCACAACTACATTGAAGCCGGACGAAAACGTGGCTGGATTGCCCAATCATGAATTTATCCTTAAGCTGCTAACTGCCGTTGGTCCAAATCGAAATCAAGATGCTTCTGTTTGTTCTCACTGCCAAAATCAGCCTTCGTTTACAATATGTATGGAATGCGAAGAGCTTTTGTGCCGTGAATGTTATATGATTCACGAGAGCTGGACGCGTATGCAATGCCATATAATGCTCTCCATAAGTGAAATAATCAATCGTGACAAACAACAGAAAATTGGATCAGAAAAGTTAAGCTGCACTCAACATAAAGACGTCATCCCGAAATTTTATTGCGAAACATGTAAAGAACTGATTTGCACGAAATGCGTGGCGTCCGTTCACAAGAAACCAGGCCATACGTGCGTGGCGATTCATGAAATCTTTCGAAAACAACAGGACGATGTGAAGTCAAAATGCGCGACCATTAACGCAATGTTACAAGAAGGAAATAAGGTGGGTAGACAGTTCTATACAACGCTAACGTGTGGTCGTGGTTTACTTCAATTAATTCTAAAGAAATACTATATAGGTTCGTTTCACTTATATCGTCAAGTCGATGGTGATGAACTTGCAGTTATAAGTTTGAATCAGGGTTTGGATTGAGGCGCGCGCAGCGAAAATTAGGAAATTGAAAATGAGGCACGGGCAGCGAAAATCCTGCGCCTCGCCTGCCTAATTTTCGCTGCCCGCGCCTCGCCTCCCTAATTTTCACTTGCCAAAATCTCTTCCCTCCAAAGAGGAAGTTGTAATTTCGGTGGCGTCCAGATCACTTAATCTTTTTACTCACAGAAATTTCCACAGCAAACTTGATCACATTGCAAAATAACAAAAGCCCCGATGCATGACGGGACACTTGTACTATATTTCCTTACGTTGACATTGTCCACTCCAGAGTTGTTGACCTGCTTTGGGGTTAGTGCGACTAACCCCAAATATAATTTTTGGTGTGTGTAATATTTGGGTCATTCTAAGAAGAAATCTAATATATCTTTATAGTAAAAACCTCATCTTGATCAACATTTTCACTGTCAAAGTTTCCGAATATATATGATGTAGTCTGCGAACCCAGACGTTATATCCCATGAGCGTGGTATATGATGTCATTAGGTGAATTTTTGGTACAAAAAAAAACAAAGGAAAACTAATATGCAATTCACCTAATGACATCATATCCGCAAACTTTGGCAGTAAAAAAGTTGATCAAGATGGGATCTTTTAGTATAATAATATAAAGATATAAGTTACATTTCGTCTTCGAATGACCCAAATATTACACATTACCAAAAATCGTATTTGTGGTTAATCGCACTTTAAGTCCTGCTATGAGTGTTGATCACAGTTACAACTCTCGCTCGCGTTAATGGCGTTATACACCGCCAACTCTCATCAAATCTCCTGCACTCTCGTCAACTTTGAGGTTCAAGTTTTGATTTTTGATGAGTTTTCGCTACGCGCGCGGTAATAGATAGCTTAAGATCTACGACTTCGACGTCAGCTAGGACGTCAAGGCTAAGCAGAGGACTGGGACTAGCAAACAGGACGGCAACGCGACGACGACGGCTATTCACACAATGATACTCCTGATCTCGTACAAAAGAAATGAATAATTAAAAGCCCACGGGAGTCAGAGACGTTGTGTTAGGGCTTTTAATTTTACAACGTCAAACCAGAGATTTTCACGTCTAGTGTACAACGCAAACATGTCAAGACGCGAGAAGTGAAACTACAAATTTGCTCAGCAGAAGCGTTTTTATAGTCCAGTCAAATCACTATAAGTACATGGTCCTGATCAAAGTAATTGCAATAGATTTGTTTTCAGTGGTAAAGTGTGAGAAAAGTTGTTAAATCCCTTCGGTGGAACATGGTGAAAATCGAGTTTTTCTTACTTCTACCTATAGAAAACCATTGTGGACAAAATGTTGAAATTTTGAAATCATTTTTAGGCAAATGTGACCTACATTATTGGAAAGCTTAGAAAAAAACTAAAATATAAATCATTAAACGGTTATCTTGCTTTTGCCTATCCAGCCGAAGTTATACAAGATTTAAAATGCCAATAATGTAGGTTACATTTGCCTAAAAATGATTTCAAAATTTGAACATTCTGTCCACAATGGTTTTCTATAGGTAGAAGTAAGAAAAACTCGATTTTCACCATGTTCCACCGAAGGGATATTTTGGGATTTTTAGTATGTTAATCAGGACACCTTCCCTCACATTTTATCACTGAAAAAAATTCTATTGCAATTTCTTTGACCTCTGGTCACAGATTGACTGGACTATTAACCATAAAGCCTTTGTTTTAATCTCTTCAAACTGAAACTCAATTCAAATATACATGCAGTGGACAATACACAACAACTCTTCTTCGCAATAATTTATTTGAAGAAGTTTGTTTTGACTGTCGTCGTCGCGTTGCCGTCGTACATGCTTAAGGTCCCTGATAACTCAAGTATCTACGACGTCAAATATCTAGGGCGGCAAGTGGAAGTAAACTGGCAATAGTTTTTGAAGTGTGCATGTGTCTCTCTCAATTTGCTCGTCGTCCACCAAACGTCGACAACCTCACAACAAGAGTTTTACCGTCGTAAATACAAGAGCATAACAAACGGTAATGATTCACACGGCTCTTTAAAATTCATTTTCAAAAGTATGTAAATATTTATAGTTTAAATGTCTACGTCGTGAAACTTAAGTGGAAGTTTATTTATTTAGGACGACGTCCTAGTCCCAGTCCTCTGCTTAGCCCTGACGTCCCAATCTCGTACCCAGAGCAATGCCTGTGCGCGGGCTAGGATGGCATTGGCTCTGGGGAAATTGAATTTTTCCTGTGCTGTGAAAGTGCTGTGATTGGTTTAACGTTTATCAATCGTGCATGCCGACAAAGAACCGGAACCCCTAAATTTAGGGGTTCCGGTTGTCAATTTTCCCAGAGCCAATGCCATCCTAGCCCGCGCACAGGCATTGCTCTGGGTACGAGATTGCGGACGTCCTAGCTGGCGTCGACGTCGTAAAGTTGAGAAAACTCTCATGCTTTTTCGCTTACCAACTCTCATCATTCAGGCACTGGCCGCGCTCAAATCTGCCCGATTTCGCTCCTAGAGTTGACACGGGATGCATGAAAATGGATGAATTCCGAAGAGCAGCTGACATAAACCGGACAAATTTTCGTATCAGTATTACAATAAATGATTAGTTTTATTCCCTTTTCAGGCATTAGAAACTGTCAATAACAGCAAAACAACGTACGAGAAAACCTCGAAAGATATCAAAGTAAAACACACCGCTCAGAAAGATGAAATAATGAAAACTGTTGCAGATGGCATAAACAAGATTTTGGAGGAAAAAATTCAAGAAGTTGATAAAGGCTACGATCCCGCTTGCCAAAAGCTTTCCGTTCAGGCTGAAACGATATCAAATTATCTGCAAAAAGTTCAAAAGTCACTTCAACGCACAAATGATGTGTTGGAAAATTCGAAGCTTGAAGAATTGTTGTCAGCGCAGAAAGTTATCGATGGTGATATTCAAATGTTGCAAAATGAAAGACCTCAAAATTTAACAACGTTCCAGGTTCAAGTTGAAAATCAAGTGTCTTGTGTGGAAACACTTTGTGTTTCTCCGTTGATCAAGGAATTGACAGATAAGTGTAAGTATATAAATTGCGGTGTCCAAAGGAAGAATGAAAAGCGATGCGAAATGCCAAACGTTGTTTGCAATCACGTGATTTTTCATCCAAATGATGGGCAATCGAACACCTTGTGGATGATTTTTTCCCTATTAGAATGGTTGTAGCAAAAAAAACTGAACGGTAATTCATCTTTCGAGTCTTAAACTGTCTCTAAACACGATCAATACATTAAAATTGCCATTTTTGCTATACCTGCCCGTCAACTGAAATCCCATAATTACGTCATTGCAAACAAAGAATTGGGGGCGTGAGTTTGTTATAGTTTCTCCGGAATCGTAAGCCTTGGTAAGACAACTTCGCGTTTGTTTTGTTATTGAATTTGGTGTTTCGACACAAAGAACTGGCCTTGGTTCTATAAAGCTCTTACAGGGGTAACTACATTTTAACCATTATTTTGTAGTAAAATAATAATTAACTCTAAAATACGCGATTGATTTTTGATTGGTTAACTTTCTCATTAACTGTAACCGGGTTTGTAATTGGGATGAATTGTACCCGAGTTTTTCAAAGATCATTAAATCAATTTGGAAAATCATGCATGTGAATCGACTGTTGTTAAGGAGATGTAGCTCTAAAATTTTTCAATATTAAAGCAGCATATTAAAGTCTAAAATTTTGTCTAAAACATAACGATTTAATCCACCGTTTCTGATACATTAACATGTAGTAACTGGAAAGACGAACGCTTGACCTAGATTACAGCATATTGTGTTAAAGCCATCACTATATTTAAAAAAAAACTTGTTTATTCTTTTTAGTTCACGTAACATACTTGCTGGTGCCATTAGACACAGTAATTCTAAAAGATGAAGTGGCGCTTTTTCAACATTTGCTGCGTTTCCTTAACAACAGAAAATCGCCATTAAAGCTTTGTTACAGAGCATCTCTACATGGTTGGTCAAGTCAAGACTTCCACAAACTGTGTGATGATAAAGCAGGAACAGTAGTTTTGGTCAAGGTTGGAAACTGGATCTTTGGAGGATACAATGATCAAACTTGGCAAGGTAAGAAATATTATTTCACAAATTTTATCCCCTTGATATAGTTATAGTTTGCGCTCTTTTCACATGCATTCGTGCATGAAAACTTTTATTTTTAACATATAATCGAATAATAACAGAATACATATGCATGTATTGGCATCGAATTTACATATGGTTTCCACTCATACAATTGGGGTAGGTTGTACGAAGGCTGGATATCGCTATCCACCGGATATATTGATTTTTTCAACCGTCGTAAAAATGCTTGAAAAATGATAAAACTACGAATATGGATCGCACAATTAATAAAAGGAAACTTATTTTTTTATATACTAAAGTTAAATCTGGGTTATACATGTGAACGGACAATTTAAGAAAGATTGAAAAATCACTATCTGGCTTTCGTTGATCAACCGGCCCCTGGAATATTACTATTCCATCTGAAGAGCCACTATCATTCCTCTTTATGTTCCCGATTTACAGGCTAATGTGTCTGACTGCAAACATAGCAAACAATTCTGTTGTTATCAAGGTTTTATTTATACACCAAGACTCCATCAAATGCGTTGCTCTGTTAGCCATCATTGCACCATTACCCTAACCGTAAAGTCAAGGGATGATGCCGCCCAATCTCTCATGCAGCAAATTTAAATAAACACAGCAAAACAGAATATAGGGAAGCGAACGAACCTCAAATACAAAATGAACAAAAAACATGATCTTCAGTGACCTGCTGTACTGACAGGAATTGATGTCAAACACAGTTTTTTCTATTATACAAACGGAATACCAAGATCATGAAGTTTCTACTGTTGAGTGTTGTGTCAGGCATTTTACTATATATTGAATAGTGGAATGGCGGAATAGCGTAAATTTCGACCTCTGCATACGCTATCGAAAACACGCTAGTGATTTTTTCAACCTTTCTAAAATTGTTCGTTGATTGGTATAACCCGGATTAAACTTTAGTATTTATAAATTAAAGTTTCGTTTTATTAATTGTGAGCTCCATATCCGTAGACCGCATTTTATAACTTTTCAAGCAATTTTACAACGGTTGAAAAAAATCACTATCCAGTGGACAGCGCTATCCAGCCTTCCTACAACCGCCCCCAGTTCTTGTTTACTGTGCTGCTGTAGTGATGAAATCTGCAGAAAGTCTTAGTTTTGTTTCCTGTCAGTCTGATATTTTTATTGTCCTTATTCCCATTGCCATGAGGCATGATTACGATCAAGTTTAAGATTTCTAACCGTTACTTTCGTAGGATATTTGTCATGTATAACAGGCTTAGGTTGTTGTTAATTTGCTCATTTTATCTTCTCCCAGGTTCAAGTCAGAGCAAAAATTCCAACGCATCATTTTTGTTCTCATTAAGAAACCCAAACAACATGCAACCGTTCAAATGTCCGATCATTAACGGTAAAAATGGCAACGCAATCTACTGTAATTCTTCTTATGGAGCAGTATTTGGTAGTTTCGGTGATCTGGTCATCTATAACAATGCCAGCAGCAACCAAAGTTCATATAGCAACCTTGGTCACACATATCAACCTCCACCTGGGTATCAATATAACACCCAACAAACCAAGTCGTTGTTTGCTGGTAGCTACAACTTCAAACTGACAGAAATAGAAGTATTTTACTGAATAATTACAATAATTTGCGAAAACATGAATTCTAAAATTGTTACAAAAAAACCATGACCAGCCGACAATTTAAAAAAATAAAGTAAAAAGCAAATTCCGAAAATACAGGACATCTTGAGAATTCAATATATAATTCAAAACAAGACGCAGTTTGAGACTGTAAATTTTCGACTTTATTTCAAAGTCATCTTCAGACAGAATGAAATACAATACTTTACAACACATATATATATACAACGCAGAGAGAGAGCATCTGTCATGTGGGCGGAAAGAAGGATTATCCAAGCGAAGCGAAACATGATAGAGAAAAAAGTAATTAACTGAGAATGGATTATTTCGCTATATTTACAACAATGTTTAATATATAAAAGGAATAAGATAGAAAGGGAAGACCCGGCAAGTAGAAGATATTAAGTTAAAGTGTTATGTGAACAGTTGTAGTTCTTTACTAGCTTTAAGTCCAGTGTTAAGAAAAGGTTTGTTATGTTTGATAAGCAGTGCTTCAAGAAAAGCAAGAATGTTGTAGTTGTTAGATTTTGTAATGTGAAGTATTCTGTAGCTGTTGAAAACAAGGTTTACAATAGGAGAAGAGTTGTCAGAAGGCAAAGGAAGATCGTTGAGTAGTGTGAACTGGTCTTGTAAAGTAGCTAAGAATTGAGCATGTTCACATTCAGAAAAATGTTGGCCCACTGCACTAGAAGAGAGCCTAGTTGCATGCTCTTTCAAACGTACAGAAAGGCATCTTTGTGTCATGCCAATATAGGTTTTGCCACAACCAGGGCAAGCGACCTCGTATACAAGATTACTACGAGATAAAGGAGGAAGTTTATCTTTGTTGGAAACAAAATAAGAGAGTTTTTTAGTGTCATAAATAGTGATGAACTTAACCGGTTTAGAAAGAAATCTTTGTATTTTATTGAGACATGATTTTAAAAGAAAATCACCACGGTTCCCGAGATAAGGAATACGAATCCAAATTTTAGGCAACATATCATCATCAGTGTCATGATTAACGGTATCGGAAGTAGAATTATCAATATATTTGGTTTTAAGCTTTTTAATCAAAAAGTTTCTAACGCCATTAGGATAACCATTCCAAGACATAAAAGATTTTATGGTTTCAATTTGATTGTTGAAAAGTGTTTTTGAACTGCAAATTTTAAAAGCCCGGTGGAACAGAGATTTTACCCATGCAGTTTTGCGATGAAAAGGCTCAAAACTTGAAAAATGTGAATACTGACCGGTGTGGGTGTCCTTACGATAAATGTCAGTACCATCAACCGAGACTTTTATGTCTAAAAAATGAACAACACCATCGGGAAAAGTATCAACTGTGAAATTTAAGTTCGGATCGAAACTATTGAACTTAGCTAAAACGGCAGAAATATTGGAAGGTTTTATCAAAACAAGAGTGTCATCAACGTAACGTTTATAGAATTTTATAGTACCATCGGCAATCAACTCGGAAACTATTAATCTTTCAAATTCAGTTAAAATTATATTAGCTAAGACAGGTCCTAATGAAGAACCCATAGAAACGCCGTCTTTTTGGACATAAATTTGCTCGTCAAAAGAAAAGGCAGTTTTGTTGCAACAATCCAAAATGAGTTTTTTCAAAGTGCGTTTTTCCAAAGTGGTTGTAATTAATTCGTCTTTATAAATACGATCTAGAATAATTTTGACTGTGTGGGAAAGTGGAACATTGGTAAAGAGGGATTCAACATCGAAAGAAACGAACTGGTAGCCTTCTTGAAACAAATGTTTGGGAATATTGTTAATATTGGTCACCGCATCAAAAGAATCAGAAAGAGAATGATCGTTTAAAGTAAGAGGATTTAGTAAAGAAGATAAAAATTTTCCAACGTTATAGTGTGGAGTGTTAGTAGTGTCAACTATTGGTCGGAATTTGGGTAAAGTGTCAAATTTCTTGTGAGTCTTTGGCAAGCCATGTGCTCTGCCAAAATGTGCTGTCATAGGTCTTAGAGCGTCAAGTTGTTCGTCAGTAATTTCATTACGTTTGTGAAGTTTAAGTAGGTAGTTCTGTAAAGAATGAAGTCTAGTTAATGTCGGGTCATAATCCATTTTCTTAAACTTAGAGGAATCAGAAAAAAGAGATTTGATGGAAATTACATAATCAGAGCGATTAATGAGCACAATGCCATTTCCTTTATCAGGCTTAAGGATGGCAAAAGTTTCGGTTAGTTTGTTTAAAATGTTTATCTTCTTGCGCCCTAGCTTAAACTCCTTCAAGTCAAGATCAATATAATTATAAGTGAAGGAGCGAAGAGAGTTCTTAATCTTATCTTGCACGTATCTTCCTTCCTTGAAAATATCCAAACGTGATA
>CACRXK020000359.1:0-86456 GCA_902702795.2 Paramuricea clavata
CTTTGCTCACCTTTGGGAAATATTTGCCTTGGAAACATTGTTTACTGCTTTGCCCACCTTTGGGAAATATTTGCTTTGGAAACATTGTTTATTTACTGCTTTGCCCACCTTTGGGAAATATTTGCTTTGGAAACATTGTTTATTTACTGCTTTGCTCACCTTTGGGAAATATTTGCCTTGGAAACATTGTTTACTGCTTTGCCCACCTTTGGGAAATATTTGCTTTGGAAACATTGTTTATTTACTGCTTTGCCCACCTTTGGGAAATATTTGCTTTGGAAACATTGTTTATTTACTGCTTTGCTCACCTTTGGGAAATATTTGCCTTGGAAACATTGTTTACTGCTTTGCCCACCTTTGGGAAATATTTGCTTTGGAAACATTGTTTATTTACTGCTTTGCCCACCTTTGGGAAATATTTGCTTTGGAAACATTGTTTATTTACTGCTTTGCTCACCTTTGGGAAATATTTGCCTTGGAAACATTGTTTACTGCTTTGCCCACCTTTGGGAAATATTTGCTTTGGAAACATTGTTTATTTACTGCTTTGCCCACCTTTGGGAAATATTTGCTTTGGAAACATTGTTTATTTACTGCTTTGCTCACCTTTGGGAAATATTTGCCTTGGAAACATTGTTTACTGCTTTGCCCACCTTTGGGAAATATTTACCTTGGAAACATTGTTTATTTACTGCTTTGCCCACCTTTGGGAAATATTTGCCGGGAAACATTGTTTACTGGTTTGCCCATCAATGGAAAATATTTGCAGGGAAACAATTTTTCCTGCTTTGCCCACCTTTGGGAAATATCCGCTTCGAAGTTGAAGTGTTTTCTGATTTGCCCACCGCTGAGGAATAGGATTTGAAAATAATGTTTTCCCGGAAAATACATGATATACATACCTTGTTCATTGCTCTCCGCCTTCTAACTACAAACACCACAATAATAAAGGCAACAAATATCAATGCAGCAACGATATAGATTATCCGGAGTGGAGAACTACTTCCATCAGTGTGAGTGTCTCTTTTAGGAGCCAAGCATTTCGCATCATCAGAAACTGAAATGAACAATATAATATAGGCCTATCACTGATTAGAAAAAAGAAACAACAACAAGATTGTACCTTTAAAAAGACAATAAAAGTAATATATTTCAAAATGAAACAAAGTCGAAACTACGCCCACTTTATTTCGAAAATGAAACACTTTAATTATTTCAAAGACTAGTTTTGATAGCCGGTGCGCTTCCGTGCCGAGCAGATGGTGGTCAATCTGCAGTTATCAGAGTGCGAAAATCATATTTATTCTTTTCACGATATATGCATGGTAGTCTTATGTTTGGTGGAAAATAAATAGAACAAGACGCTCCACGGAGCGTTAAGTCGCTGGGAAAATGAAAACATAAGAGATATATTTTAATTATTTTACCGGCCTATAAGCGTCCGCAGTAAGTTGTAGGACCACAATCGGTCTGCTGCCTTGTAACGCGTACTGAAACCTACCAGTGCAAGACAGGGTCTTTTACTTCCGCACGGCACTGCAGCAAAGACCCTGGTTCCCTCTGGTCGCGTGAACTCCTAAAAATTAGATCAACAGAAGATCCTAGGGGAGGGTGGTTGAAATGTGATATGTTGTAATTTACAACTTCCGGTTAAATGTTATGTTTGCAAGGCCCGCCGAGGAGTGACTGTAAAGCTATGAAAAGTGACCCCAACTGCAAATATATGCAAAAAGATTCAAAATGTATTATTATTATTCTTATTTGTCAGCAGTTTTCTATTATAAATATTTGTATCCAAACGCTATTTTGAAGCTCAAGCAGGTTATTTGCTTCGAAAAGCTGTCCTTTGCCTTTGGCGTGCATATAGTGGCAACTTTTCCAACCGGTTATGGCGAGTCGCTGATTTACCAGATTTTGCTTTTGATGCTTTTCGCTAAAAGAGCGGTAGAAGAACGTCCAACTCAGAACCTTTGTGTAAATGAGTAAGTGACGTGACCTCTGTGCTGCTCGTTACAGTATATCGCGAATGGGCCTTTGATAAACAATCCAGTTCGAAAATTATGCGCGGTAAAACTCAAAGTATCAGCAATAAATGTTTTTCAGCAGCCATTAAAATGTGACAACGAAAAGATTGATTGCTATTTAGCTGAACTTGACCAAAAGAGAAAACTAATTCTACATGTTATTTCTCAATTATCCATTATATTGTTATCTCAATTTTGTTTTAGGGGAGATGACTAATAAACGAGGTTATGCAAAACTCAGTAATATATTGTGTGCTGTATTCCCTAATACCGAAGTTGGCGTTATTGCTATGACTGCTACAGCAAATAAACTTCACCGAAGGCACAGAAAAATCACTCGGCTTGCATAATTGCTTTGAGTTGGTTGCAAATTCTGACGGAAAGAACATCTTTTACGAAGAGACATTCAGATACCATATAGGCAAGATATTGCTGCTTTGGAGGACATTTGCAGACCAATTTATGTTGTAGTGTATGCAAAACACAATGTTTATGCGCACATGTTGAGTGTAGTTTGATGTGGAAAGGGAATGTTGTTTTTAATACCTGATTAGATAAATATTTTTGAGCCTTTAAAATATTCTTGACCTTGTACGAAATGAATATACAATTCATCACAAATGCGAATTTTGTTGAACTCAGTTTTCTGAAGTGGACACAACTAGTTGCAGTATGTTCACACTCTCCTGACCCTCAAACATATATATTATGTCATCATTTGCATCAACTGAATTTATTTCATGGGCAAAAACCCATACAGCAGAACAAATTGCACATTGAATATATATGTATATATACAGTGAGTATACTGTAACCATGCACCTATTTCAATTAAGGTTGTCACAGACAATATTTAGATGTACAATAATATGATTGCTAAATAACTAATGGGAATAATGATAGTTTTGAATAAGTTTAGCACCTCAAATATATTATAAATACTAATTTAATTCGTATTCCCATGAGGCTATATTGATGTGTTAAAATAAGAACATTTTTAGTATATATTCACAGTCATAACTCCTCTTCATCTTCTGTTGTGTCCACTGGTAGTGCTTGGTGAATGTTCCTCTTGTGTTTGTTTAGCTATAGTCATGAAATGCAGCATTGTCTAATGTTGCTAATGTATCTGACGATCATGTATCTGTGAAACCTTCATGAAAATGATCATTGATGCTTGTAAATGGTTTCAATTCCAAGAGATCAGATAAAATATTTTCAATTTCTCTGAAGATTTGTGCTTGTGAGAGGATGCCTTCTTGACTTAATTCCAACAGCTATGTCGAAGTTGTTTCAGTATCATTACTGCAATCCCTCCAGTCGCTCTACTTAACCATTCGATTAATTTGGGTGATTTTTTCCCTCATTCTTTCAAGGGTGGGTTGACTACAAAACATTTGTAGTTCGCTATAACTACAGCTACTTCAAAAATATGTAGTCAGCTACAATTACTGCTACTTTTGAACAAAGGTAGTTCGCTACTGACGACAGCTACTGCTTAAAAAATGTAGCGAACTATTTCGCTATTTTGCTATACTATATTTTTTAGTATTACTGTATTTGGAGCATCTACTAACTCAGGCTGTAATGTAACCTATAACAAATCGACTTACGAGTAGCAACAGTGAACACAAAGCAACATTTTTTTAAGCACTACAGTGTTCAGGAATACAAATTGACTATTGAATAGCCTATTGATTTTAAGCAAACCGTGTCTCAATATCATGGTATTCTATCACGTTGCTAACAATTTAAAAAGTAGCGAATAGCGATTCGCTTTTTGAAAAGTAGTCAACTACTTGGCTACATTTAGGCAAAATTTAGTTCGCTATAACTAAAGCTACTGTTTTAAAAAAGTATAGTAAAAAACTACTGGCTACTTGAAAATTGTAGTTCGCTACAGTAGCGAACTACAACTACTTCGCTACTACCCACCCTTGCATTCTTTTAATTTAATGTTAACTTAGGAAGATTCGAAAGTCTGTCATCACACGCAAGAGTTCCACAATTTACATTTTCTGCGATGCGAAGCAGGTTTTTATTTCGCTAGCTTGAGGAATAGGTTTTTGCGATACTTCTCGTCAACAAAATACCACCACGAAGGCGACACTTGCATTCCGAAAACAAAAAGGATTTCGGATAAATCATCTTTGGGGTTTCCTTTCGCTGTGCCACTAGCTTGAGAGCTAGTGAATGACTTTGTATAAGTGTGCATTCGACCATTATTTTCTTTCGTTGGTAAATAAACGGCTCCATTTCAAGGTGTAAAACAGACCTCCAACCATGCAAATTATATCAAATAGGTGTATAAAGCTTTCAAGCGGTGATATGTTTCATTAAAGATAAAACAAAAACCCAAAATATGGGTTAATACAGAGCGTAAATGGCCATGTTTTCCACAGGCATATAGTATAGACGTTTTCATTTTCGTTCTTGGCCATTCCTGGCTTTTTGTGGCGATTCCCCCTACCACTCCTCCCTAAGTGGCAAAGAAGCAGCAATTCGAATTTCTCCTAAAATCTGGGGGTTCGCGTGACCAGAGGGAATCAGGCTCTTTGCTGTAGCCCAAGCGCAAGTAAAAGATCCTGGCTTTGCAAGCTTGCCTACTAGTGTTGAATGTTTCTAAGTAGCGTTTTGACTACTTACCTTTGATATTCACATTTAACGTTTTAGAGAAGATATGTAAGGGATGTTTGGTACTTCGGCATACAATAGGGACATCATAGGATGCATCTCCATGAGTGAATATAGTCTTTTTCACATATAATATTGGTGGCGAGTGTTGAATATAGAAATGTTCATTCACCATAACTTTATTGCGTAAAGTTTCCGTGCCTTCCTGGATATGACATCTGTATTCTGATAATTGGCTTGAATATTTCTCCAAATCATTAGTCTTGCTACTCCCACATTTCAGTTCGGGATAATCCAAGTCTTCTATCAAAATGTGCCCAACCACTGAACAGTCATCAAGGTATCGCGGATTCGTCAGGCAGATTGCTGTTGGCATTTCATTCACATCTGTAGGAACAATATTACGATTAAATCAATGGTTTTAGGTCAAATTAAGCTGACATAAGACAAAGGGATAATTTCGCTTGAGACCAGGACACAGTCAGGAATATATCTTACCTAAAATCTTAATCAGGAATCGTTTTGTAAAAATTCCTGATGATGAAGCTACACTACTGATGGTGATAGGCATACTCTTGTCTGCTGGAAGTAGTTCATAATCCAAAGTATTATCAAGTTTTACTTTCAAAATATTGTGATCAATTTCAAATGGCTGTGTTCTGTTCGTGACTTCAAGGATGTGATAGCTGATCCGTTCTTGTTGCAGAAGTGGTCTGCGAGAAAGGTGGCCAATATTTATTGTGCCATATGTGACATTCTCTGGGACTGTGTTTGAACTAAGGTGAAAGGATATGTCTGCTTCATTTGCTGAAAAAGAAACATGACAGTTCCTGGAATACATTTCTGTATATAGCAATTTCTAGGAATATCTGATTACGCATATTACAAGAGAATAGAAGGGAAACGTAAGCTTAAAATTAGCTAAATTAACTTTATTTGTGCTGGACAGCTCTTTCAATTCTGAACTGTTCTTTCCACAGATTTACTGAGAACCATTCCTTATTAGCATGCACTAGCATTACAAATCAAGGATTCTGATTGGCTACTCAATCATGGGCCATTACGTCCATGGTTGCGAAAAGAGATGGCGGAATGTTTTGTTTTTGAAAGTGTTTGATGGAATTTTTTCAAAAATTCTTTCCGTGAAATACAAGAAAAGACTACTAAATATGATCTGAAGATGTGTTTAATGGTAGGGAGCAAAATTTCAACCGTATTTTAATAATAAATCTGATGCTACTTGCCGCAAAATGTGACACGAAGATAGGAGGAATTACAGAGCGCACCTTTTGTACACATGCATGCATGCATTGCAAGCAAAATCGTTGAAACATCAGCCGCTTGTAGTTACTTAATCATATGTTTCCCTCATCTTTTTTAAACACTTAATAGTGTTTCTTTGTCTAAAATGTGAATTTAGGTTGATAACAGTGATATTGTAAGGTTATTTCTCCCTTTAAATAATCTTTTTTGAGTGTTTCGACCTTTTGCGCCTGAAAGCAACTTTATATAGCTTCCTAATTTTTCGATAAAATCTAAATGTCAAACATTTTCTATGCATTTTCAAGTGATAGTTTTGTTGTTCACAATTATTTTGTTATTTTACACTTCTTTTTGAACCTAAATGCCTGCAACACTTCACTGAGGAAACGATATTTTTACAGTTTGAAAATACCTTAAACTCTGGACTTTAAAGGATTCTTATAATTATAAAAACTTCGTTTGCATTTTTCCTTAATAATATTATGCTAAAAAATGGCCTGTTCTAAAATATGTTCAAGCCTCACATCGAGCCCTTTCGCACGAGTTGCTTGCAAAAAGTTAACAAATATCATGCGAAGCATGCGAAGGTTAAAAGAAATCTCTCAAATGCTCATTTGTGGTTTTAATTGTATTAAAATCTTTCAAATTGCGCTTGGAGTTTGTATTTTGTAGTTGGACTGTATACTAAAACAATTAGACAACTCGGCCTCGTTGTCTATGACAAATAGTCAACTCAAGCTACGCCTTCGTTGGTTATATTCGCTCATAGACAACTTGGACTCGTTGTCTAAATGTTAATTGCCCAGTGTTACTGCAAAGAGGAAGCCTACACGAAATTAACTTTATTTCTACTGGATAATCTCGATAGCTCTATTACTTCTAAACTGTTCTTCCATCCAGTACAATGTCCCTATTGAAGGACAAAGCGAAAGTCAAACTGAAAGCAGTTCTTACATGCGAATAAAGCAAAAATATAATCAGACACCTGTTTTCCGGAGGAATTGAATCATAATGTAAATACATACAGTCACGTTATAACAAGAACAATACATACATGCAATATGGATAGAGCATTTTTGTACGGAATATTTAGCTTCATCTTTTTTGATTCGATATTCCTCAGAGCCGTTTCTTCGTTCCCAAACTAAACCATTGTCATCAACACGAATTCCAAATATTATCAATCCGTTGTTGTATTTTTCAGCAGTCAGTGGCTAAAAGAAGAATGACAGCAGAAATATTCCTTCATACTTACGCTTACTTAACCCATTAAGCTGCATTGAACCATGAAGGTCCCTCCTTACTATTTCACTCTGTCAAACGGTTTTACTCGCCATGCCAAGGGAGAATGCTCCCGTTCAATAGGACAAGTAAAGTAAAAAAGGCAAGGCCGGTTTACATATGTATGGTAACTATATTGAAATAGGATGGTATGCAATGGTGCAGTATAGTATTGTATGGAATATGTTATGTTATGGTATGGATGGATATATGGTAGGAAATGTAATGGTATGGCACTATGATACAGTATAGAACATATGGTATGGTATGGTATGGTATGGTATGGTATGGTATGGTATGGTATGGTATGGTATGGTATGGTATGGTATGGTATGGTATGGTATGGTATGGTATGGTATGGTATGGTATGGTATGGTAAAGCCAGGAATAGCTAGAATGGAATGGCCATATCATGGTATGATTTGGTATGTAAGAGTTAATCACCGAGAACGGAGGTTCTTAATCAGATAGATTCCGAAGAGCGTAACCCAAGGAAAGATAAGACAAGATAAGATAAGATAAGAAAAGAAACTATATGGTACGGTGTGGCAATGTAACGTAAAGATATAGGATATCAGACGATCAAGTGGCTAAATGTCAAAACCAAAATGATAAAATTACCTTTTTGAGATATATAATTCCATTTTGTGTGACATTAAATGGCCAGGCGATATTCTCGTTCTCAAAACGATAATTCAAGAGCTGTTTACGTGTTTCAAAAGGCCCGTTAGGGTTTTGTTTCTTTGAAATATGATAGCGTTCATTGTCAGGATCATAATGCTGGATTTGTCCAAGGATTGAACCACGAGAGAACGAGGGTAACGCATGGAATGAAGTATTGCAGAGTATCTGTGGTGCTTCATTTACATCTGAAATAAGGATGAATAAAAATTATATATTAATATATGTCAAACGATTATTTCAAATATGGGGGGGGGGGGAATGCTGGTAGTATTATACATTATGCTGTCCTGGTTGGTGCCAGTACTGCCTCAAATTTACTTTTGACATTTCGAGAAAAGGCTCTTCGTCAGTTCTTCAGGAGGTCAGAAGACTTGCTTGCTAGCTCGAATTAGCTCTACTTTTGATAGGGTCTATCCAGGCTGTTATGAGGTCAGTTTCATTTTAAAATTGGTCTATCCGGTCTTTTATGGGAGCAGTTAAGTTCTGTTCTAGTTGCAGACTGGATAGATCCCACCAAATACGAACCCAATTCAAGCAAGTCTACATGGTTTGTAGTGGCTCTTGTTTCGACTCTACCGTTTCCTCCTATAGTACCACTGAACCGATACTCGACCTTTTGGAAGAACTGTTTAGAACTGACGGAGCTACTGTACCCAGTACAAGTGATATTATTTTAGGTTTCATCCTGTAGTAACAATAGATCAACAAGAGATGACCCTTAAGGAGACAATTTCCAAACTTTTTCCAGCAGAAACAAGTTAGTTTAGTTGAGTTTAGAACAATCTAGAATTGAAACAGCTATCCAGTATAAATAAAGTTAATTTAGTTTAGTTTAACGGTATAACATTACTGCTGGAAGTATACATTTAATAGTTTTCCCACCATACCTATAACATTAATCTTGAACTGTTTATCTATAAAAAGTTGAGCTTGGCGATGATCCGGGACAATATCTTCACAATTAATATTTACATATTGCACTCTCGAAGATTCAAAATTCAACGGACGAACAGTCTTAAGTGTTAGTGAATTTGTTGAAGTGTCAACGTAGAATGGCGTGTCAACATCGAGTATGGTACAGCTATGACGCTGACCCACATCTGGATCAGAAATTTCTAGAATTCCCACCGCTGTATCGTTCTTGTTTTCTCGGATTTCTAATTTGCTCAAAGTGAGGCTAGTTGGAGCTTCATTCACATCTTGAAACAGAACAAAAGGAAGGACGTTAACCATTGAGTGTCTATTCTAAGCAGTTATCTCAGAAAGAAGATCATGTTAACTTATTTCATTTTACAGGGCCTCTTTTAAGGATGTGTAACTGGGGGGCATATTTCGCGGGGGACCTGGAGAAACCAGCATATATGTGCATGGTTTAACTAATAAGTATACGTCATAGGGCAGCAGATCAAGCCCATAACTAGGATTCTGAGACAACCGAGTCGAGTACCGAAGTTTCGAGCCGTCTAGTGGGGTCTGGGGACATCTCCCCCCCCCCCCCCTCAGAAAATGTTGGATTTCTCGAAGCTCAGCAGGCTATTTCCAGCATTTTGAGGAGTATTCCAACAAGAAATTAACCTTATAAACAGTGACACTGCAATTTTAATTATTGTAATTTTACAGTCTCCCAAATGTAATCCAGTCCCAATAAGGCAACATGATGTGGTGATGCAGTAATGAAAATGTGCGTCGTATAGTATTGTAATTCACCATACTTCAATTTCTACAGTACTGTATTGCATGAATTGGGGTACTTGATATCGACGCATTCGTCTTCTCAGTGTCACTGAAGAGTAAGATAGGGTGGTCTCTTTGGAGTATCTTTC
This sequence comes from Paramuricea clavata, assembly GCA_902702795.2. Taxonomy (NCBI): domain Eukaryota; kingdom Metazoa; phylum Cnidaria; class Anthozoa; order Malacalcyonacea; family Plexauridae; genus Paramuricea; species Paramuricea clavata. Next base: position 9,710 of record CACRXK020000359.1, read on the forward strand.
CTTGGAAAAACTGAACTATAATTTCGTACTAAAATACCATTCCAAGCCTTTTTCCACAAGCAAATTATTTCAGCCATGGGTTAGGTTTCTGGCGAAGTTTAAATTTCAGTCCCCATGCAAATTCCTACCGAATCAACTGACTCGGTTTACTCATAGCTAGTTAAGGGCCTGCAGATGATGGTCAAATTCAGAAATGTTAACAGTTAACATCATTTTTTCATTCAGATATATAATTGCTGGTTTACCAACTACTGTAGGTGGTTCTTAGGGACCTTGCACTGGGGGGGGGGGGGCACAACATTTCCGACTGGAGGGGCCACTAACAGGGCTGGGGGAAACATGTCCTCCCCAGTCTATATGTTAAAGGAGGCCCTTTCATTTTATGCAGTTGTCTTGTATTTGTAGCCCAATATAATAATTATAATAAAACATCAGTAAATTTTATCCCACACTTTAGTACTCCAGAATTACCTTCAACAGGCAGATTTATCCAACGAGTAACAGAAGCCCCATGTTGATCCTCACATCTCACTAAAATCTTCAATGACTTGGATGAACCGAGACTTTCATAATCTGTAATCGTTGGTCCAACGACGAGAATCATTGAAATCAAATTAACACGATCATTACTATTGTGTTGCAGTCTACATGAAGCTTTTGTATTGCTATCCAGGTCAATCATTTCAAGCTGAGTGATGAAGACGTTTTGAACACTATTCTCAGAAAGTTTTGCATCTGCCGGGTGAAGTCTGATGTCTGTTGGTGGGTCATTCACATCTAAAATACGATGGGGACTTATCAGTGTAGAAGCAATAATTTAGTAGTGTAATATCTCTCCTGTGTTTCTCACAATTTAATTGCTGCGAAATTCAGGTACCTGATTATACATCACTCACATGCAGGAAGAGTGCTTCTAGTTTGATTCTGAAATTCTCTGAAACAAAGAGTCAAACTAGAAGCACTCTTCCAACGTTTTCTATGGGTACACCGGTTTCCTCGAACACTGGACCAATATAAAAGTTACGCTTTCTCCACAGAATAAATAAAGCGAATTCACTGGACCAATATTGCACATTTAGAACGACAGATCAGAACTCAATATGAACAGAGCTGGCGAAGTTAGTTTAGTTGATATACTTAATCATGAATAAGTTTTCGTTGGTAGGGATACAACTACCTGAAAATATATAAGGAAAATGTCTCCGATATTCTCCGTACATATTTTCAGGTAGTTGCGTCTCCACCAACGAAAACCGGCTTCTTCATTTTATTGGTACTACCTATACTGGCAAAGAAAGTCCAGATTGTATCTAAAACCATGTTCAAAAGAGGATGAGAGTTAATGAAAGTAGACAGTCACGCATTGTTATGAGCAAAATTTCAAGCTCTAGATTAACAAGATAAAAGGTTCGATGAATGCCAACTCTCTTGCATTCTCATCCTGGTTTGATCCGAGCTTTAATTTTGAACAAACCTTGAACCATAATTGTAAATATCTTTTCCAAGTATAGTCCACCCTTATCAGTGACTCGAATATGAACACTAATACTTGGGGTATGTTCAAAATGAAGTGGTCCAAGAAAAAGGAGTTGATCTTGGTTGGTTCCACCAATACGGAAAGATTGTGAGTCTCTGACAGTGTAGGTAAATGCTTGGTTCATTCCATCAGGGTCTTGTGCAGATAACGTGGCGATGTTGATCATGTTTGATTGACTTTCTTCAACACTTGTACTTGATAAGACAAGAGACGTGGGCGCCTCATTTACGTCTGAAGAAAAAAGTTTGAATATGTTTGTTAGATGGAGGTTAATTTCGTTCTTGTGGTTAGTTAGATCGTTGCCACCAACGTTGGGTTAGACATTGTTAGATTATATAGGTTGTGATAAGTCAATGTTGGCTAAACCTTGTTCTTAAATGGAGGTTACCAGAATAACAGGGCCGCAGGTTTTATTACTTCCAGGGATTTATAATTGCATTTATTGCCGCTGTTCCTGGTTAGCTCTAATAAATGTATATGCATTTACACACGATAATTTCCATCTACAAAACCCTTCAACAACTAACCCAAAACCCTTCAATTGAGTGAGATGCCAACAAAATCCTGCTATTTACCGATTTAAAGTGATTCGATGTTGTACAGAACTTAACTTACCCAATTCCATAGCGGTAAGGGACAGTCGTTAGCGAGATTCAGATTTGAAATCCACTACCGCTACCATTAAGGGACCACTAATCAATCAGATGCGTTTTATATATCCGATTAACCAATCAGAAGCTTACTACGCTAGTGAGAGGTAGTGGTAGTGGAAGTCAAATCCGTCTCAATCGGCTAGCGTCAAACTGCTACAGTTACACTGACCTGTGATTTCAATCTGGAACTGTTTGGAAATCCCAAGATTTTCATCTTTACAGAAAACAGTGATATTATACATTTTCTTTGTTTCAAAATCAAGAATTCGGTTTGTTTTGACTCGAAGAAGATTTCTTTGTGCGAAGAGATCTATTTGGGCGATATAGAAGACATCTTCAGCGCCATTGCTAGAGTTGACCAGGGAACATGTGTGACTTTGAGTCAGTTCAATCTTGTTGTCTGGATCTTGTACCTAGAACAAAATATTCAAATTTGTTCGTTTGCTTCATGCAATAGTTTTGACTGTAAAAAATTCCCATCAAATTTAACGTTGAATTAAGTTAACAGTATCTATATACCTACTAAAGTTGCAAGTAATCGATTGACAATTCTTTCAAGAGGTATCGAGAATTTAATATATTGTCATGTGCGACCCTTTGTAAATATAAAAGCTCATCCATCATAACATTGCAAAATTTAAATAACCAGTACATAATATTTGGCATAAAAAATGTATTGAAAAGAAAACAATATCAAATGATACATACCAAAAATTCACTAACCACAGTACCACCAGGTGAGTTCTCAGGCACTCTGTCATCAGATATCAAAATATCAGTGGGTCTTTCGTTGACATTCTCGACTTCAATTCTAAATCTTTTTCCTGTTGTTCCCCCCTCATCTATTACAGCTACCCAAATAAAGAATTCATTTTCCATTTCATAATCAAGAGATCCATTCACTACCAGAGGCACGGAACATGTTTGGGTGGATTTTCCATCTTGAAGACGGAGAGCACAAGTTGCAGAACCTAATAAACACAATTTATTTATATCTCTTTTTTAAAAACGCGGAAACGATAAGGCGGGTAAGCACATTAATTAGGATGAGCAGGATTTTCTTTAGAAGAATTGTGTGCTTAACCTATTAAGCTAGTGTGCTTTACCCATTAAGCTGGTACCTTAGTGGATGGGTTAATGGTTATTCTTTGGTAAGTTACCCAGCTTATGAATTGTTAATTTAAACTAATATTAAACTAAACTGTATTGATACTGGATAGCTCTATCAAAAATGGGTGATTCCAGCTATATCTTATATTTTGATCAAGGCAACAAGAACGAAATCCAACACCGCAGCTAGAAAGAGCCTCTTAGAATGAGTAAAACTGCAAGGATTCTTTGCTAAATGTTGTAAAATGAGCAAAATATAGCCTTGCATAAAATAACCACTTTCGGCTCAAAAATGGCTATTTTTCCCGCGCGTAATGCAAATATATATTGAAAAATTGCGAATTTAACAGGGGGCTATATTTTCCTCATTTTACAACAATTCGCAACCAAACTTTGCAATTTTACTCATTTTAAATGCCCTTTCCAGCTATTGCAATAGATTTCGTTCTTCTTGTCCTGATCAAAATTTCGTCCATAGTTGGAATTAATCACCAATGGGCGAACTGTTCGCCCAAGAGATTCAGTACGGGTTCATATAGAGTTACTACAGAAACAAACTTAGCGTATCTAGGAGAAACACTTAAGGTGGTTGGTACATTTAAATTAGAATAATACTTCTGACGTACACGTAACTGAGGTGAAATTATAATCAGACAACTGCATGTTTGCATGTTGCAGGAATTGAACTCCACGTGAAAGACACATGCACTTACTACTTTTGCACCATAAATTATTCAGAATTAAGAGATTGCCACTCTTATTACCATTTAAAACGTTGAAGGATCTACCTTGCTACTCACCTTGCAATGCAAATTTTCTGAGATCTCTCCCATCAGTTCCTTGCAAATCAAAAGACAACGTATCATTATCATCAACTGTCGCCATTATGTCACCAACAGGCGTTCCCACCTGAGAATTCTCAGACACGCTATGATTGGTTAGGTAGATATACTTTTGACAATCGTTGCAATTACGCACGTTTATAAACATATTAACAACCTGGGAAGACTTTCTAGGAATTCCATAATCAGTACATCTCACTTGAATTCTATGAATATTCTTGGACTCTTGATCTAAGCTCTTTGCAGTAAGTACTTCGTTTCCACGAAGTGAGAAAAGTCCGTTATCAGTGTTGACTATCTCCCAGGAGAAATTGGAAGTCCTTCGTGGACCTACATCATCGTCTATTGCTGTTAGATTTCCGACAGTGTGGTGCATGGGAATATTTCCAACAAGTTCGTTATTTGAAAGTTCTAATCCATAGGGTGGATCGTTGACGTTTAAGACCGTGATATAATGAGTAGCTTTAGAATGCATCATTGGCGACCCGTTATCGGAAACATTTACAACAACCGAATGAGTGTTGTCACCCAAATTATGAGTCCATACTAACCGATTCTTTACTAACAACATATTGCCTTGAATAAGAAAATAATAGTTCCCTGTTGGGTTTAAAATACTGAAAATTAGATGATCCTTTTGAGGATCTGTCGCAGATAATTTACCAACTGGTGTTAAGAATGATTCTTTTTCATTAATGACAGTTTTCGATATGGTAACACCCAAAGGTGGGTCGTTAACTCTTCTGCAATAGTAAGGGGTAGTTACTGGATTCCAATCCCATATAACAGCCCTTGAATTTGAGTCTACTGTACACAAAGTTCTATCACTAGGGCTACCAAAATCAACTGTGGTAAAATTCTCAGCAAATCTTTGTCTGAAATTTGGTTGAGCGATCACTGCAAGTTTATAGTTGTCCACACACCTCAGAGTACAAGATTGTTGATATTTATACCCGTCATGGCAGGTGATTTTTATAGGCAAGCAGGTTGTTCCGAATTCATCACGATATGCATCAGCAGGACATTGTGGAGCGGTCAGCGGTGTACATGATTTCATTTCACATCGACGACGGTTGGATGAAGGTTGATAGCCATAGAGACATTTGCACTCATAACTACCGTCTGTGTTCTTGCAGTTTGCGTTGATACATATTTCTGAACCATCTAAACACTCGTTCTTGTCCGCACACGATATCTTGTCGTCTGGGCAGAAATAAAGTAAAAGGAATAATATAAAATACCTGCTACTAAACTAACTATATTTGCAGTAGTTGGTTAGGACAGCCATTAAGGAGAGCCAATATATAAGGACAATCTCTTAGAACCTCGTACCCAGGGCCTGTCCTCCCGAATTTTTAACATGACCTTCAAAGCGAGCGGGAACCTTGTAAACGTTGGTCATGTGACTCCATGGCTTTTTCGAAAGGGTGCTAAACCTTTTCCCTAAAAAATCCCTGAGCCGTCTCTAATGATAAATATTGGCATGAATGTCAATGATCTGATTAACTGCATGCAGTTGTAATGGATATTAAAAATACTTATTAACTCCTTTATTTAAATGTTATTTTGCAATTTCAGGGGCATATATTATCAAATTCTACTGAATAAATGCTGAGACTGGTGGTTGACTAAATATCCTTTCAGTTTAAGACGTTGATGTTCATCAATCATCAGATTTCAGCTTTGTCAACTTGGCCACTCTAGTCATTCTTTGCTATAGTGTTATTAGTGACTCATTTACAAAATTTCAGGCTATTGTATAAATGTTAATATAGAATAATATAGGCCATAGTCTGGCCATGTTTTCTCAATATTTAAACTAAAAATTCGGCTAACTAGAAAAATTAATGTATGAATAGCCTTCGAAATATTAAACAATTTTTTAATGAGATCGAGTAGGCCAGGAAGAATTATTAAGGCCTAGGTTTGTGTTATCTACCGAAGCCTAACGCTGAGTCAGATAACACAAACCCATGCCTTAGTAATTCCTTATATCCTGCGAGAACCGCGATTCAGTAATTCTTTTATTATTTATTTGTCGGATTGCACAAAAAAGATCGGCGAACCTTTCCTTCGAGGAAGCCATTCGTATTTTTCCACTTTTAGCATAAGTCGCATAAATTAACGTCATAGCGTGCAATATGGGTCTTATAGCCAATCAAAACTCTTGAATTATTTTCAATAAATAATAAATTGTAATTCTGTTTCAATTTAAAGGCAACCGAATGGTGATATTCGCAACAGTGTTAAATAAATTTAAACTCATGGGAATCTGGTAAATTGTTTCAATTAAATACTTTAAACATTCAAATTCATACTCGATACCTTTTACTTGATGGAAATCATCACAAGTAGTACAGAAAACATAACTCACCGCCATATTTTAGAAATCATATTAATATTTGGTAATCACTCCCCCTGACACTGGGTACGAGATTGAATCTCTTATACTGACCCTGTGCAATGAACTGGCAATTGCTAGATAGTATACTTCAAAATAAGGTTTCCATTTTTATATCAATTTTTAAAATAAGCTAGGGTTAGGTTATGGTTTAGGTTAAGGGTTAGGGTGAGGGTTAGTATTAGGGTTAGGGTTTAGTTTTGCGTTAGGATAGTTTTTTCTACGTTATAAAAACGGAAACCTTGTTTTGAAGTATACTATCTAGCGATCACCGCAATGAACTGTAAGGGAACTGGAACGATAACTTGGCCGCCATCTTTGAAGTCATGCAGTCATGATGACCGCCATGTAGATATAAGGAGTGGAAATACGCTGCCTAAAACGGACATCTGCATGTTTTCGACATAGATATCTTATATACACTAGATAGCGTATCTCTTTTAGTAAAATTGAAGCCAAGAATATTCCAGCGGTTACCCCCATTTGAATAGAAGGCGGCCATGTTGGTAGTTCCCACTCGCTAATAAACGCTTAAAAACAACATTAACTTTCATCATTTGAATAGTTTAAAAATGCATTTGGAATATGTTTAACCTAATGTTTAAGTTCCCTGTTTAAGAAATAGGAAACATACGAATCTTCTCATTTCATGGGAATATCCTGAGTCTGCAATCATGTCTTCAATTTTTGAATTGCAGAATAATTAGATGCGTCATCAACAGTAGAGTATATCAGATATCTATGGTTTTCGACCACAAAATAGCTGTATTTCAAAAAGAAAAGAACTAAAAACTTTCAACAATAATGTAAAACCAAACATGTTTCTAGAATCTAGAATGTAGAGCAGTTTTAAAGTTCTTATCTAAGTGCGAAGTTTTTTCGGCACGTTCAAACTTGTGTAATATTCTGAATAGGGCTGACTGTTACCCAGAACGTTGTTGCTGTTAGTTGATGTAGAATACTTAGAGCTATTCAGAAAACCATGTTTGAATCAATCATTACTTTTCTTGCTAATTTTCGCTCAAAAACAAACTTTTACTGAATACCCGCTGCTCGAAATTCTCTCTAGCGTTTCTGAAAGTTAATTTTTCCGCGCTTTTCTTCAAAATTAATGTAGCTTCAACCAGTCATATAGAACTTGATCACTGGAGTTATCGTTCCACTTTACTTAGAGTTCACTGGTCCTGGTCAATACAGGAGGAAACGTGTAGCTATATAAACGAAATATCATGTGAATGGGGTAAAACAATAATCACCCAAGTGGACAACCCAGCCAGCAAGCGCCTGTTTTTTCGAAGCAAATTTGAAGTAGTGTTGAAGAGTGATTGCGGGAATTGAGCACCGAGGTACTTGCATCCTCGACTCTAGAACACGTGCAACTTTCTTTAATACTAGCATATGTTTAGGTAACTGACAACCCCACAATTAAAGATTCTGATCACAGCAAAGTATATTGATATCATTACTTTGGAGTTCGTATCCTTGTGCAGTGCAAGCACACGACCCGTCTCTCTTAGCGCAGAAATCATCACACCCTCCGTTAACTTCGCCACAATTACCAGTCTCCTTCAAGTTAGGACAGCTTCTTCCATCATGGGTAGGAGGGGTCACGACAGCACGATGTCGGTCGTATGTGCCAATTGCACATTTTTCGCTACAGCTACCCCATGGATACCAACCTATGGAAAATAGTTTCATGTTATAAATAGACTATTCAGTTTGACAAAATCACGCGGGCGTTCATTGCGGAGGTTAGGGTTAGGGGAAATGTTAGGATGTTATTATTCAAATATTACGACATCGAATAACAAGTTTATAAACATCACCCGCAATGAACGTGATTCTCTCCTCCGTTAAGGCACATAGTAGACATGATACAGGTTCGACACAGAATAAACACTTACAGAAGTGCGTAATAACCAATCAGTATCTATCACTAGTATTTTTGCACAAGTAATCGAATATAACAAATCCTACATGTTGCAATTGATTGGTCAAGTTTGATGTAGAGGTGAATATAACAAAACCGAAATTTTCAAAATGGCGGCTAGCCGTTTTGTGGAAGTTACTATAAAGAAATAAGCGAAATTAAAATAAATTCAGTCCCAAAAAAAACACAAAAGACGTGTGTAAAAATACTAAAACGATTATTCGCCTCAGGCTCGGTGATTATCGGGGATTAGTATAAATTTTGCATATCAAATGAGCTTTCGCGCGTTCTGATTGGCTAGTTGACTAGTAAATCTGACGTATTATTTACTACCTGACTAGTAAGGAATGCTTTTCAAAAGAATGATTCAGTAAATTTGGTTTCAAAATCGACGAAATGTTGAAAAAAAGCACAAAATGTTGTATTTAACTTGAAAGGTAGGATTCCTTTATTATTTTACTGTGTCACTATTCACGGACAATTTAAACTTATTTTAGTAAAACTCCGAAATGGCGAAACATTCACTTCAAACAAATAGCAAAAACTATCCCGACTGTTGGGCAAAACCTTGCCGTGATATTCTTTTAAAACCATTTTGTTTTGTATCCTATAGGTATCTCAATTTTTACGATACTATTTCGTTTGATATGTCAGTTTCATTGCTGTATGGTGTCCTGCCGCTGTATTGTGTTTTTGAACTTGTAAAGTGAAAAGTGTATTAAAACTTCATTTCGAGGCAGTCGAGCAATTGTTTTACATTCCACTTTACCAATTTTCTCAGCCATTTCCTGAACAAATTAATGCTAAACAGAAACTATTTTTAATTCAAAGTGTGGTAAAAAGTCATCCCATCATTGTGCTTATATTCCAAGCAGAAATGGAGGAAAACAACTTTGCAATAAAGCAATAAAGTCGCACAGGAAGCGTGAAAGCGTGCGTGTACAAGAAACACTTGCAACACTAAAACAGTAATTCCGTAAAGCCGGCCGAAAACAGTTTTATTTTTAAATTTTAATTAAACTGCTATTTGTATATTTTGTTTTATTTATTAAAAATTTATACTAAAACAATTATTCGTCCCAGGCTCAGTGATTATTGTGAATATTCACCTCGACTTCATCTCGGTGAATATTCACCGGTAATCACTTCCCCTTCGGCGAATAATTGTTAAATGATTCTCCTCGACTTGGTCTCGGCGAATATTTAACAGTTATTCTACGAACTCGAGTTGAATATGAGCTGACAGCCGATGAGGCGCGTAGTTTTACTATATACACAAGGTCTGAATTCACAGACTTTGCTTTTCAACAACTCGTTCGCAAAACGTCTGAAACTTCAGTTTGAGCTGCCATTTTGTTTTTCTCTACTAGCAAGATATGAGCTAATATCCTGCTAGTAGAGAACCAATCAGATTGCAGAATACCTCATAAATCCAGATCTTGTGTATATAATAATCCCCGATAATAACCTCGCCTTCGGCGAATAAATGTTAAATGTTGTTCTGGTTGGCGTGTTGACGTGTTATTGTTATTGTAATTGGTAAACGTCTATATTAGGCAGAGCCTGAAATAACGGCCGGCGGTCGGCGGTTTTCCGACCAAATTCCAGTTTTTCCGACCAAATGCTGAAATGATCGGAAGTTTCGTCCGGACAAATGTTGAAAAAAAATGATAATCTGTTTTTTTTTTAATTATCGGGTCGGCGCTCAGCACAGTGAGTGCAGTATCTATAGTCTTAGAGTAATCAACTGGAAAGTTATCAAAGTTTCTTCGCGGATCAGAGTATGCTTTAAACAAAGTTTAGTTAACTTAGGCAGCGTTTACACTGTACCGTTTTCGTAGCGTTCTCGTATTGTTCTTAATCCTCAAGGGAACGCAAAACAATAGTCTAGTTCTCTCGAACAATACGAGAACGCTACGAAAACGGTACAGTGTAAACGCTGCCTTAAATGTGTGACAGTGCACGAGTTACGAGTCAGAGTGACTGCTCTCATTGTTGTTAATTTGACGATCTGAAGATAAAGAATGCGTTTCCTCGACGTTTCGAGCAAAGGCCCATCATCAGGACAGTTAAATAGGCTGTTTATTACAAGTAGAGTGATTTACTGCATGCTTGACATAATTTACTCAACGGAGGCGATCAAACTAAACTAAAAAATTTCCGACCAAATTTGAAAATTTCCGGTCAAATTTCATTTTGCTTGGAAGTTTTGCCGGACAAATTTTAAAATTATTTCAGGCTCTGCCTAATCCCCCTAAGTCGGTAAAATCACATTGTTTTCATTGCCAGTAGCTTTTGTCAGATTCCAATTTTTCTTTATTAAAGAAAGTGAAAAGAATCCAATGAAACCATTCTGAATCTCAGCATATCTACTTGCGGAAAATGTAGAAAAATCGAAACGAATTTGCAATAGATCATGTTTGCTGACGTCAGCTAGTTTCTAAAGTTGTTTTGAATTAAGGTTTGACCTTGTTTGATCTTTTATTATCCATGGTCAATCTACTTCCTGGAGGGAAGTTGAATTTAATAATGGATCTGTTTTTGAAGTACTGTGTGTAACTGTAAGGAAGTTGTAACCCAGAATTTCAACTTCATGCTGAGTTGTCTATAGATACCCAAAGATTTTGTTTATTTTCGTTGAAGGGGGGGGGGGAGAGGCAACTTCTTGGTGAGTTACAATCCTAGGTGATTCGAGGGCATGCTCCCCCGGGGGAAATCATTTTGGGTCTCTGAAACAAATCAACATTGTCAAGAATATATTGATTTCAAAACACTTTACTATTTCACTCAGTGAGAGACATAATAAAGCTTTATGGATGCGTGCCAGATACACACAACACTGTCTTTATGAAAATGCTCCTCCTCAATCTTTCATCGAATTTGAAAGAAACTAAAACTACACTCTGAAAAACATTGGCAGCACTGTCGTGGACTCGTGATGGCGTACGTAATCTTTTTTTTATCACAACCCCGTCTAAGCAAGCGTTAATTCTACATGCAAATTTTTCAAGCCAGAAGTGTCCGTTGATTCGGATAGCACCTATAAAACGCGAATCTAGAAAGTTAACTGATTGCAGTCCTGCTTAGTTTCCCAGTAGGGTCGCATATATGAAGGGCAATCTGCATTATGAAAACATATAAAAAACTGTGGGAAAAATTAGTACGTTTACACGTTGCGATGTGTCGTGTAGGATTCATATTCTGGCGTACAGTATGTGTCCGAATAATTAATTATGCTCGCGAAAAGAAGCATGCATTTCAAATTTCGCTATAAACTAAACAACGAGGAATGGTGGCGTCAGCAGTAATTTTCATCAACGCCAGAATACGAATCGTATATGACAAATCGCGGCGTGTAAGCGTATCTTAATAAAGGCCCGTTTACACTTGCAATTTTTGCTGCGATTTTAGGTGCGATTTTCTTCTGATGGATGTGAACGAGTGGATTAGTTATGAATATTTAGATGAGAATATATTACTGAACTCTAAGGTTCAGAATATCATAACTCATCTACTCGTTTCCAGCACCTAAATCGCAGCAAAATTACAAGTGTACACGGGCCTTAAAGAGTGGATATCCCAGAAATTACGGTGGAATCGATGGATAGCACAATTGGTGTTATTTGTAAAATCCAGGACTAGAGTGTCGTAATCTCGTACAACTTTAGTTCTTTACTCCGGCTAAAACTAAAAATTTTACTCACCAAATGGGAAATTCACAGGCATGTTATATTGATAAATGGAAAGCGAACTATCATATATAGTATAATAATCAAGGACAGATAGCATTGGGTTTAAAATTTGTTGGCTTTAATCCATGACTCCATAAATATAACATAAATATAACAAGCCGTATACTTATGTAAACAGATATTTAGTTCCCATGAATATTATTATTTAGTAATTCTTTATAATTAACAGTAAAGCCAGTAAAGGCAGGTTTCTAGTTGGTCTGCTTGGGCGGTTGTAACCACGATCACACCATACCAAAATAGGTGCATGATATAATAATATATTGTTCATTTATCTCCGTAATCAGTGAAGACAGATACAGTATGTATACAGCACACAAAAGACAAGATAGATCCAGACTATTTCACATCACTGACCATGACTTAAGGCCCGTATTCCAAAAGCTCACTCACACTCGCACTCAATGAGTGGAGGTTCAATCTGAGCTTTTCTTGAGTGTCAATGCTGTTTTTGAATAGCTGGAGGGTTAGTGTCGGACCTTACTATGTGACTACTCACCCCATCCAGCTATTCAAAAACAGCATAGACGCTCAAGAAAAGCTCAGATTGAATCTCCACTCATTGAGTGTGAGTGAGCTTTTAGAAAACGGGCGTTAGTCGCAACATTTACAATCAAATGGATATGGTACCTTCATTATCGCTCTTTGAACACACACTCAGTGTGTGCATGAACATTTTTGCAACATGTCGTGGCAACAAAATACGTTTTTGTGCTCTTTGTCATCATTAAAAGATCTAACTGACTAACACCTTATCTTCCTTTAAGCTAGATGGCATTTGCTGTAGTCTCTTGCCCACCATATATAACACGTTTACAATTCCCCTCATGGCCTCATACGAAACGCATCAAGACCACGGCCACAGAATGTTGCAGTGATTTATTTGTTTCGAGAAGTAGTTCACACGAGGCGATTTGTCGCTGCAACTTATCGTGAAAGAGGTCCCTAAAGTCTAAAATAATCCAATCTGAAAAAGCTGCGTATGGATACGGATACAACGGTCCGAAAACTTTGAAGTTTCGAGCGGAGGCCTTTCGTCACGAGGTTGATCACGAACTTCCCGACACGAACGGCTTTCGCTCGAAACGTCGAAGTTCTCCTTTTCTTCCGGTAGTTGTATCCCAATCAATTCCAATATTTCTTATCATGGGCACTACCTACACTGGCATAGATCGTACTAGATTAATCCGGTCTGAACCCGGGGCTTAACTTTAACCTGGAGTTAACTTTAATATAGTGTAAATATTGGGCTTACTGCAGTATATGCTACAGAACAACCTGTCCATATTTGTCGCCAATACGAATCCCCACCTAAAACTAGAGAAAGTAAAACGGTCTGTGCCAGTGTAGGTAGTGCCAATAATAACCAAACGTCGGTGAATAGGGATACAACTGCATGAACATTACAAGGAGAATTTCGACCATTGGCTACTAACTTCCTGACAAGGAGCCTTCGCTCGAAACGTCGATGTTCTCCTTGTATTTTCAGGCAGTTGAATCTCCATCAACTGAAGTTTTGTAAAATAAATGAGAACTTACTGGAGACTTTGCAATGTACCGCTAGTCGTGGTGGTGGCGTGTGTCGAGTGCGTCGTCTACACGGTGAAGCCAAACATGCAAGCAACAAAACCAAGAGAACAATGAGGAACCAAGACCTGGGAAACATAAAGAAACAATAAAACAATCAATTTCAACCTGTTTCAATTTGCACCTGTGTTTCCTACAAGGACTTGCACATGAATAGTTGATGAACTGTTGAATTATGTTATTAAAACAGTCCATTTGTGGGGGTGGGGATTCGGTTTCTGATTCTCATTGTTATTTTAATGTTATATATTGCGTGTTTTTCTCTTCTATTGAGATGCTCACTTGACTAAAAAAATGAAAATAATTCTCTTTGATCACGAAAAGTTTTTCTCAATCGGCAAGCCCATAGCTCTTGCATTGCTATTGGCGCACGAAACATGGGAATATAAATTCCAAATTGTTCTGTATTGTAATTTCACCGTACAGTATATCTGCCTAAAATTCCTTCAGGCAAGTGATTGCATCGTAATCGTAATGTATAGGCACAAAGGTCGAACGAAACAAAGTGCTTTGTAATCAAGTTATGAACTGCTGAGACATTCAGTGGAATCTAGATAAATAATTAATGTAAGTGTAGGATGCGACTCTCGAATCATTGAATGAAATAATTGCTATAAGAGTAAGCTAATCCATCGCCCTTCACAGAAATTTGGTGACATTATAGAGGTTTGTTTCCGAACTACTTGAAAAAGAACGTGGAAGTGCAAAATTTTACATTAACATTGTAAAACAATTAAGGAAATATGAATATATAATTGATGCTTCTCGAGTTCCTCTCTTAAAAGTGCAGAGTATTGTCCAGGAAGTGTATTATAATTAATATCAGCTTCGTCCGTTAGGGCAGTATGCCAGTTTTCTAAGATTCTATGCGAGATTTTTGTGATTGTCTCTGTCGATTATTTTAGCATAGGCTGAGGCAATATACTCGAATACAAGCGCGAAATGCTTGCTGGGAATCTCTAATAAATTTATTAATTTTTTAGCGATACCCAGCAAGTCTTTCGCGCTCGTATTCGACTTTTCCGCTTTGCTCGGGGACAATCTTAATTGAAATAGCTGTATATATACCCGCCGAAGGCTACAGACTGATAGCCGAAAGCTTGCAACAAATAAATATTTCAGTCAAAGAAGATGTCTTAAATAAATTAATTTTGAAGACACTTAAACTGTATTTCGTACAAACTTGAATACATTTAAGACTTGAAAGTTAAAATGAAATAACAGATGTGGAAAAGAAAAGGCATCTCGCAATCCTCAGCAAAATCTTCAAGTTTTCAAATGTATATCATACTTCCTTAATTGTCATGAAAAGGACTACTACTCTCGATTTCAATTTCCTTTTCAAAACTGACTTCCAATGTTTACTTGTAAATTCGAAATGTTCGTTGTAAAGTTCCGAAGTTTGTTTCGAAGTTCGTTCGGATGATTTACGATAATCAAGTTTAGTAAGTTGTAATTGGCTAGTTAAGTGAACCAGCCAATCAAATCGCTTGCTATTGAATCATCGTAAATCATCGTAACGAACTTCGAAACAAACTTCGGAACTTTACAACGAACATTCCGATTTACAAGTAACATTGGAAGTCAGTTTTGAAAAGCAAATTAAAATCGAGAGTAAGACTATTTTAAGTTAAATGGACGATTAATTAGTCAACAGGACTATTAAGTTAAGTGGACTATTATGACAAGAGGACTATTAAGTTAAGTAGACTCTTTAGTTAAAGAGACTTTGGATATTAAAATGCCATTTGTATAAATGGCATTTTAATATATAAGATGTATAATTGTCATTTATACAGATCATACGATGCGTGAAACCAAATTTTGATATTTGATATCTTAAGCCCGCCGCACACGAAAGAAACTTGCTGAGCTAACCGCCTCGCGTAGTGGCTTGCAGCAATGCATTTTCACCGCACACGTCGGGAAAACGTCTCAACAACAACATAATTGACAAATTCGTTTGCATTTTCCTCCATTGTGTTCAAATTCACATGAAGAAACTGTTGTTTCTCATTGTTTCTCTCATTGAGAAACTATTGTTTCTCTTTTTCCTCGGGAGGTGAAAATTATCAAACAAGATAGATATTGTCCTCAAGGCCTCGAGAGGTCAATTCCTCACGAAAACTATCCACACACGAGAGGAACTTGCTGAGCTAGCTGCCACGCGAGGCGGTTAGCTCAGCAAGTTGGTCTCTTGTGCGGCAGGCTTTAGACTATGGATGGTGTCGCTGGCTCCCAAACACGCAGAACATCATATGAAACAGTACACTGTTGACACTTCTATTTTCACTGTATCTTAGACAAACATATTGACTTAAAAACATGAACACCATCACTTAAAGATTCTTTGTTATAATCAAGCAATCATAAAACATGTTCGGCACAACAAGGGGGAATTTCGTTTCACTAACCAGCGCTTTTGTTTACTTTTTTGCTCTAAACTAATCATGGAACGCGTAAGATGCCTCCTCACATGAAATTTGTAAACAAACATTGGGAATCAAATTGGGTTACTTCAGAGCTTTGCTGCAAGTTGTTTTTTTTTTTTTTGGGGGTGGGGTTTGCTCTGACATTCATATATGTTGTTCTTAAAATAATTCTCATCAACTTCCTGGTGGTTTTGATTAATTGCGGGCTTGCAAAGATACATGGGTTTTCAATTCTACCCATCGAATTTGTAGGCTTCTAATAAATTAGCGCGTTTGAAAGTCTTTTAAATCTAGCCTCCTCCGCAGGCATGTAGCGGGCTTCCTGATCTGCCGGCGATGCCTGTCAAAACCCGAAGATTTTGAACCAGCTATATATGTAACCCTTGTGGACTAGTCGGCTATGTTACCCTCACACCCACGGGATTTATTTAGTCATATCAAAACTACTACAGAATGTCAAAAGCTGTATTACCCCTACTCACCTAGTATACATGATGTCTTTATATTCAAACACAATTCGAAAAAAAATATGGGGGGGGGGAGGTGGTAGGGATTTGTTGGATTTGGAAGCAAGTGAGGTGGGTAATGTATGTACAAGATATTTACACACTTGCTGTCCACACTAATTTTTTTGTAGGATCCAGCACCTTAGTGTCCATCTTAAACATGCAAAATAGCACCTAGTTTCTTGCACACCAGGTACTAAATCTCCTAATGTCGTAAGTGCGCCCAGCTACAATCAGTTTCAAATGTCTTGGGACAGATGCCACAAAACCTTTGAATTTCAACAAACTTCATTCCCCCCGCCTCCTGTTCCAAGTTGTGTCCCATTTCTCGTCAGGTTTGATGTGTTTTGGTTCAAGCAACATTGATTGGGGGTGGGGAGAGGGGGGAGGGAGCGATATTGTATGTAACAAACTGTAATGATCCACTTACAATCTAAGACTACTTGTGTCCCAACAACTTTTGAAAGTGATTGTAGTTTCAGATTTCGAACAGTCGTGTTAGCTTGGATGTTGCTCCATTGATTGGTGTATTAGGCCATCTGACAACCAAAAACCAGACCATGCAAGCCTTTTTCATTGCAATATGGCTCTGGCCTTGCTTTTTATTTAACACCGAGTTCGCAGTTATCTTGCGGAAATATATTTTATTTTTCAGTTGTTAAATTTCTCAGTTACTAAAATTTACATCCTATGCAAAAATATGTCTTATCCCTGATTTTGGGGATACCAATATAGAATTAGACCAATTGCAAATAATGTTTTTGTAGACCATTTTTGTAGATATCTAAAAACACGCGGGTTAAAAACGTTCTACCTAATCTAAAATTAACACTGTTGGGGGTGAATTAATTTTCATGATCATGGTTAAATTTCCCAGTTAATTAACCACAGTCACGGTTAATTTGATCGCAATCGTGGCTAATTTGACCAGGCTATGGTTAACTTAACCGCAGATTATGTTATGTGGTCTATTAGCCAAGAATTACTGGTTAAAAAAAATAGTTACAATATAGCATTCAAACTACCATGCAGGAAATTTAACCAGGAACGTCAAGTTAACTCAAATACTGTTAATTTTAAATTATAACCAGGGAATTAATTATTAAATAGGGTTTCTTTAGAATAGATATTATAAAGGAACTATTTGTTCACCGAATAGTAATTTTATTGCTTTCCCTATATAAATATGTCGGGTTTCATTCCTAATGTTTTGGTATTGGGCCATTCTTTTGTGCGCCGCTTAAACGACGATAGAGGAATCAAACTAACCATGCAGGAAATTTAACCAGGAATGTCAAGTTAACTCAAATAATTGTTAATTTTAGATTAGCCAGGAAATTATTAAGCAGCTAGGGTGTATAGAGATTGTAAATAACACTAGAGGAGGCATCGCAATCTTGACATCAGGCAAAAAAAGGAAAGCGGCTAGCAGAAAAAAATTTTTGGGATCACTTTAAGGCTTGGTTACCAAGCACTGAGCTATATAAATACAATGGATAATTTGTTATTATTACGTAATACATATCGCGTAATAAAGTATTGTATTATGTAAACATTGTTAATAAGCCTGGAAATGATATTTAAAGTTTGTTCTTGTGGTTCTTCCAGTGCTGTAAAAGTTACTCATTTTTTGGAACTAGTTACAGTTACAGTTACAGTTACATTCCCAAAAAAGGAACTAGTTACTGGTAAAAGTTACACTTAAAAAAATGTAACTAGTTGCCGTTTCAAAATTACTTCAATATTTTTGTAATTAGTTACAAGTTACTTCAAGAAAGAAAAAAACAGGGTTTTTTTCAACTTAATGATTAGTGGTCAGCAGATTGACGTTAATTATTTGTAAACGTTATGTAAACTTGCCACTAATGGGTCGCTCAGCTGTGTTAAGCACTGAAGCATGCGTTGTCGTAGAAAACCGTGAGGAGAATTTCGAGAACTGAGAGGTGAATTGTAAGTTTTAACCGCAAGAATGTAACAAAAAAGTAACGTAAACGTTGGCTATAAAAGTAGCGCGTTATCGTTTCATTTTAGCCTTTTTGGGCCAAAATGTATAACTCGCTACAGTTACAGTTACCTTATTTTTAAAGGTAACTAGTTACCGTTACAGTTACTCAAAAAGCAACGATTACTTGTAATTTCGTTACTTGTAACGAAGTTACTTACAGTACTGGGTTCTTCTTCCGAATCTTGCTTTGTCTACATTCGCTGGCGAACAAATTTCGAGCTAATTTGAACAAAGATTGAAATTTCATTTCGATACTCCTAAAAATTCTTTGGGATAATTACTTATTGCTTTCTATTTGACAGAAACTCGGTTTCATAATATCATTTGGCAAGTGTTTGTATTAGGTTTTAGAAAAGATTTTGATTTGTCGTAATTTTATACAATGTCAATGTACTACCATTACCAAGATCCAACTTGGGAACAATAGTGAAATTTGCACCAGCTTCAGCTCCAGATTCATCATTTTTTGAACGTATATAACAATCGCACAATAGGATAGCATGATGCTGAATATCATGATGTATGTTTTGCCGAACGTAGAGCTACATTCAAGTAGTTACCGCAATATTTTAAACAAAGTGAAATTTATAACTGTAATAAAGAAGACCCCCTCACTCATGTCACATTATGTTATTAGCCAACCATTATAAGGCACTTTAGTGTCCATCATAAAATTCAGTTACTTATCAGATTGTGTTACTGTTTGCGTTTTATTGCTTTGTGTAATATTTCAAATCCGAGTTAGTGTTTTAGACGTGGTTTCTAAATACAAGTGCCATGAACAATGGCGAGGCGCAGCCGAGCCATTGTTCATGGCACTGGGGATTTGGAAGTCAAGTTTAAAACACTAACGAGGATTTGAAATTGCTTCTCACACATCATTAGACTTTCATAGCAATGAGGCATGCAATTTTTAGATATTCAAAAAAGTGAGCGTGGGCATTAACGATTACATTCGCTTGAAAGTTTGCATGAAGTGCAACGAAACATTCAGTTCGCTTTCGTCGTGAATAGATTAATTTTGTTGGCAAAAGAGTATGGTATCTTCTTATAATATAAGAAAAAGCGGTTTCGAGAACCAGAAAGTGTTGAGCACAGTATTGTGCACAGTATTGTCGCTCGGCTGACAAGGTTGGGGATCCGAAAAAACGATATATCAGATTGTGTGTGCGATAAGGCGCTATCTGGTGGAAAATGAAAGAGCCGAAGTGAATATATATTTTATAGACGGTAAACATTACTGGTAAGTTGCTGTATTATAGTGTTAAAGCGCTGTTTATTATGATAGTTGGTAAAAAAGTTGGTTTTCCTATGTTTATGTAGTTTTCAAACGTTCAGGAAAGGTGTTAGCTATAAAGTGTAGTTAGAATAAATTTCTAAATACAACTTACTGTATTTAGAAATAATTCTAGACATAGCAATTAAATATATTTGCATAATCTTTTGTTTACCCCTCAATTTCCCTATTGTTCAAAGCTCTTCCCACTTGAAGTAATTAAAGTCCTGGTCTAGACGGGATATCCAGATAGATACACGTGATGTAAATTAAATTATGTCATTGGCCGAAATGCTATGAATATTTAATGATGTATGAGAAAAGCTATATACTTAATAGAGAAACTGAGAAAGTAAAGGTAACGTTCAGTGGTTCATTGCACATATCAACATATATAGTTCAGTGCTTGGTAACCAAGCCTTAAAGTGATTCAAAAAAAATTTTCTGCATGCGGCTATTGGGGAAATTCAAGTCCCGGATGTGTACTCGTGTTCCCATTGGTGAGGAGTTTTAATTTAGCCAATGAGAGCATGATGGGCTGGAGATTTACAATACTAATTAATAAACGGGCAGGAGTGTCAGATATTAGGATATTTAGATCTAACAAAACACGTCCTTCAAACACGACTACAAATTCAATAGATATACTGCCTTATTAGTATTTTTTATGCAAAAAATATTCATTAGGAGTGTTTTATCCACGACACGTCACATATTATGGTTGACATGATTTGCTAATAAGCTTATGAATTATTAGTGAGTGTTCGAATAAATTGTAATGTTGGCCCAATTAGCGCCGGAACGCATCAAACAATAGATGTTGAGGGTATCGAAAAGATGGCGGTGGAATCACTTCCCCTAAGCCCTAAAATTGATGTAATTGGTTTTTGCATTAGGAAATTAAATGATTTTTACCCCATTCTTAAAGTGCCGAGACATGATAGAAATCAGATTAAACATATTAGAGAAATCGCGGCTATATAATCATTGGATGAAGTTGTAATCATTAGGTTTGCGTACTAGTAATGTGTTTGCACGTGAGTGATTATGACTGAACACAAAACAGAGGTGACGCACGTGGCCTGTGTTATAAGTTTATGTTTCGCCTCAATTTCGGCAATAGATAAGTTTTTTACTGTTATTCTTTCTGAAAGTAAACAATTAACGTGGCGAGATATTCAACACCTTGGGCCGGTTGTATAAAAAAGTGATTAAAGTTAACTATGGTTAAGTGGAAACGTCATCCAATAAGAAGCGCCTATTTGAGAGTTAATCACTATTTAATTAAAAAATAGTATTGAGAGTTTTATACAACCGGCCCCTGATCGTCAGGACAAGATTCTAATTATAACTTGATATTTACCTAATTCTTCAGATCTTACGAAGTTTAGGGACTTTACACTCCCTGCAGTTCGCACACGCGCAGAAACACCCCCCCCCCTCCCCTCACGACGCCCCCATCCCCATCAAACTAATTAAAACATTTTCTTAACATGAAGTTCATCCGGCAGTTGTTTTTGGAGTTATGAACGCATAAAACTGGTTGACGTTGCTCAAAATAATTGGAAAACTGTTCCACAACAAAGGAATTTCTCAATTGAGATTTCTTATCTTCCGTAAGTATTCAATCATTTCCACAAGAATCTGTATATCTGATCGAACGGCCCGAAATACCTTTCTGACTTTCAGAATTAAATGCTTCTTGTTGATCAAGGCAACAGTCTGGCGGGATGATTAATTGCAGTACATTATTTTTTAAAGCAGTGCCATTGGCAAAAGTTACTAGGCCAGTAGGCCTACTCAAAATTCCTTTGAAACGGAAGCCATATACATTCGTTGTAGAAAGACAGATTGAAACCTGTTTTTGTACAAGCACAATTTTATAGAACCACTATTTCTGTATCATTGTCAAGTTAAAGTGTTTATCATCTGTATCACTTAAGTCATGAAGTCGGAATCGTATCTGAGTCTCAAAATTAGTTACACGATCTCGTCTTTTGCGTTCGCCGATGAGAACGCTTGAAACCGCAAAAACTTTTATTCATGCATGCAGTGAACATGAATTATTATGGTATATATATGAAAGATGTTTGGCAAGTAATTGACTCGACTTCCCTAGTTGTTATTTGTGCAAGTATTTAGAATGTTCTTTAGTTTCCTCAAGGTTATGAATCTCCGGTTATATCTTACGTCAAGCAGCATCACCAATCATTCTGCCCGTGTATAAGTTTAAATGAAATTACAAACGTAGAAGACAACTGAGCATGTACATACAGACCACTGAACATATACATTTTCATTATACGAGTGCATCTTGTTTTGACCTTCGTCAAAACTCCTAGGCCATACAGTACGCTCGAACAGCTGCAGTGAGCTCCATTCCCTATACTGGTCTTGTATCGAAGAATTCACGCTATCGCAAGTCTCCAAGTTTAGGAATATCTATACATGCTTTGCTTCACGTACAAAAGCAATAATCCCAGACGCCATTACAGCAGAAGCCGAGATTCTAGATCTCCCAAAGTAATTAATTAACGCATTTGGAATATGCATGGTCAACTACAGGTTTTCTATAATAAAGTACCGTATTTTGTCTTTTAGCCTTCAACCTCTTTTCAGTCTCGCCTTCTAATTATTTAATTAAAGTAACCCGCAGTCTAGAAACGCTGACACAAAATAAGCTCCTAACTTCTATTTAGCCCCTGGCCTCTGCCCTCCTCATTAATTAAGAATTATTCGCCGAAGGCCAGGTGATTATCGGTGAATAAAAACCGAGACGAAGTCGAGGTTTTTATTCACGATAATCACCGAGCCTGAGGTGAATAATTGTTTTAGTATAATTTCATAGGTGATTATTTGGAAAAAATAAGAAAATACACATTTCTTCGTCATTTAATTGACAAAAAGGCTTCGGCCGCCATTTTGAAAATCGCTTAGGTGATTATCGCGTAATACTGAATCACCTCAACGGCAACCAATCAGCGTGGAGAATTTTTAATAATCACCTATGTAATTATACTAATAACTTTTATTAACCGAACGCAAGGTTTGTAGAGAGAAATATCGAACCTGTGTCTTTTTTTACAGACCGAGGCCGTCGGGCGAGGTTTGTACAAAAAGACCGAGGTCCGAAATTACTCTGTACATACCGAGCAAGCGAGGTTTAATTAATAAAAAGTTTATTACATGGTATTTATACTTGAAACAAACAAGAAATGCATGATTTGAAATGCATATTACATTTGGTCGAAGAAAACAACAAATACCATGCCAATGTATTATTTTTCAAATTTTCAATTAGTTTTGCTGTTTTATTTTAAAATGCATGCGTTTGTTATTACGTAATGGACCGCTGCTCCATTACGGAAAAATAATGGACCGCTGAAAGTGCTTTTCAGCCAATCACGGTCCGCTATTTCACCGGAAGTGATGCGTGCCATATAATAATTCTTTATACTTATACGACGTTCATTGAATAATGCTGCCCTTATCTACACGTTCACTATAGGGTTAAATAGTGATAAATCTTAAGAATGTTTCTCGAATTTCCATTCAAAATTGGTATGGCAACTCACAATAATCTTAGAAAACGTGAAAATTTATTTGCCTCAGCCTCCATTTAGGTCACATTCATTCAATTCCCCTCCCCACCCAATTAACCACCAATTCCTAGTAATGGTGACAATTCTGAACCATGGGAAAATAAGGTTCCAGTGGGCTAAATAAAAAAAACACATATAAAACACTATACGATACCTAACCCATTCTCCATTGTTACGGTGCCAAGAGGGCACACGAAGGAAGCATAAGAATAATATTAAACTTGTTTAACTAGGCAATAGAGCGCCGTTCATACTACAAATGTTTTTCGGAAAAGCATAGCTAAACTCTAAAGTACGTTGGGCATGCAGGTATATATTTGTTTTGGTCACAACATGTGATTGAATAAACGACAACAATGCCCGCTACATATCTTTGAAATTTTGCGGTGTAGAAATTTTCCCTCTTGCGGAGAAAAGACAATGGCTTGGGCTGGTCTCGTGGCACGCAGAAATTTGATCGCCCAAGGGATAATAGGCAAAGTATCAAATTGCATGCTTCCACTTCCGCACTTTACACTTCGATTGCAAGGTGTGAGAGTGTTCTGTACAATCAATTTTGAGAATCATATAAAATTCAAATACTTGCTAAATTTTGGTTCTTGTTTGCTTTTAAATTATAAAAAATATGCTAAACATATTTTTATAGTAACAGGCAAGTCAGGAAATCAAGCAATAAAAACGTATGATCGTATATGCTTTTGAATTGTTCTCATGTTCTATCGAGGCCTCTGGCGCACTTTCATTTCACATCTTTCTGTTTTGCCTCTGGTTCAATTTACGTATTTATAATATTCTTATAATATGCCCTTAGCGTTATTTGGAAACGGTATAAGCTTTGAATTGATTTACTTGTTAATTTCAATACAATACTGTGTGATAGGTCTTCTCGCGCAAACGTTACACACTTAATAGATACAAGCCAAATAAACAATTGAATCTCCGGACATTGTATTGATTCAAAAATTGTTTATAGACATCGCACATTGTTTTCTTGAATAAATTAAATTATTGCATAATCCATCGTTTGTATTAAACACTAGGTAGTAAGGAGTGTATAAGGTACAAAAATTGTTAGGGAATCTTCTGTACAGGATTATAGATAACTATATGCTTTTCTTATTTTGTCTGCACGCGAGTATAATGAAGGCAAAATAGTGCACAGTATGTCCTATAATATGTAATTCAATAGCTATTTATACCCTTACAAAAATTTCACGTTAAAGTTCATATATGAAATTGGAATTTCATATATGAAATGAAGATTTTCATATATGAAATTAGAATTTCACATGTGAAAAGCAGCTTTTTGACGCAGCCGCTCATGGGGAGAAATCTCAACACAAAGAGCAGCTATGAAGGAGACAATGCTCGCCCAGAATATTTTGAAAAACAAGTGCCCCAAATTGGCTAAAAATGCATAATCCGTGCAACAATTGTTACATCACTCTATAATCTATACATTTATACACTATCACATAATGAATGAAGATGGATGCAGTTGCATTTTTTATCTCATTCCTACAGAACAGGTAACATTCTTTCGATTGGTTACAATTTTCCCTCTGAATTTCTCCTTTTGTCTAAATTTTTGGTCCCGTGGTCTGATACTTTTTTCATCCCCTGTACATTTTTCAACCCCCTGTTCATAATCTTGAAAGATTCTTGGTGTTGCTAAATATCTTCGTACAAAGCCAGAAAACACGCTTTGTCGCAATAATATATGAAACTTAAAAATCGTGTTGCTCATTGTTTACATCAAATCTGAATTCACATATCTCAAGAGGAGGGGGAAGTGACCTATACTGTATATTTTCACTATGGCGCGCGAGCGACTGGTTCCAAGAGCATGCATTTTGAGATATGGCATATAGTAAAAATGCTATTGCAAAACTCGTAAATTTTAAGATTTTGATCGCAATTTACAAAAAAATTGCAGGGTTTATCGACAAGAACTTTTTAGTATTGGATTCAGCGTGTTTAAATCTATAAGAATATGTAAGTATTTTTTAGCTTAGCAAGGTGTACAGTGAAAATTGGTTTCTAGCCATAGACTAGCTCACGGCCTATCATGCAATTTTTTTCGCAAAGGCCCGTGCATAGGCCACGAGTTGGGTCCGATGAGCATACGACTGTTGACGAAGCGGGCCATGCTGTTACGCGACCGGCCGAAGTTCGGCCGAACACAAACAATGAAACAAACGGTTAGCACTATTTTCCATCCAGCAAACTGACCTGACGTCATTTTTGGAAGATGAAAGAGGTGTTAAATGGCTATGCGACTAACCCAAACCCTACCCCTACTCTAACCCCAAACCCTAACCCTAACCGCAACCCTAACTTTAACCCTAACCCTAACCCTAACCGAATTAACAAAAAAAAATTAAAAAAACACGTTTTTAGAAAATCGATAGGGCGGTTTGCTGGATGGAAAAAAGTGCTAACCGAAACAAACATTCTAAATTTTAAAACAATCTATATTTCTGGATTTGTGGTGTGCGTATCCCTCTAAATTTATTGCGAATGGGAAGTCTATAACTATAACGCCATGCCATTATATTTCATTTTACAAAATTGTAATGTAAATGCCCCGAAAACGAAGACTCAAAGAGTAATAGTATGACAGAACTACAAACTGTGTGAGTGTCCGTATGCATATACATTAAAAGCTTTAAAAACATTATCTTATGATATATATTATATAAATTTTAATATTATTAGCTAATCGCTTTAGGCTATATAGATAATGATGCATGGGTGTCCGGAAATACCAGATTTATTTCGCGTGTTGAACATAATATCTCACGAGTGAGCAGCGAACGAGTGAGATATCATTTTCAACAGTCAACACGAGAAATAAATCTGGTATTTCCAAGCACCCATGTATTTTTCAGTTTATTATATAAACAAAATTCAGTGAAAAACAATAAAACGTCCGTGGCAATGCGTTTTACAACAAATGATATTTTCACACGTAAAATATCTTATTTTTTAGGTGTGTTTAAATACTATTTTTCTCAGTGGCCAAAAACTCTATATAACACTTTATATGTTTACATATTAATAAATAATTATATTATATAGCCTTTAATACGCATCAAAATATCGATTTTTGCAACAATTTGAACATAATTAAGGGATGGTAATCTTAGTTTCACGATCCGTAACCATATCTTACCAACCGTACCAGTGGTACCATTGGACAATATTTTGAAGTATACCCCAACTGCCATGGCCCTTGGTTCACGGATGGTAAACTTACTTTCACGATTCGTAACCATATCTTACCAACGGTACCACTGGTACCATTCGACATGATTTTGATGGGTACCCCAACTGCCATGGCCCTTGGTTCACGGATGGTAAACTTACTTTGACGATTCGTAACCATATCTTACCAACGGTACCACCGGTACCATTCGACATGATCTTGATGGGTACCCCAACTGTCATGGCCCTTTGTTCACGGATGGTAAACTTACTTTCACGATTGGTAACCCTATCTTACCAATGGTACCACTGGTACCATTCGACATCTTTTTGAAGGGTACCCCAACTGCCATGGCCCTTGGTTCACGGATGGTAAACTTACTTTCACCATCCGTTACCCTATCTTACCACTGGTACCACTGATACCATTCGACATCCTTTTGAAGAGTACCCCAACTGCCATGGCCCTTGGTTCACGGATGATCAACTTACTTTCACGATCAGTTACTCTATCTTACCAACGTACCGTTGGTACCCACTGGTACCATTCGACATGACCTTGATGGGTACCCCAACTGTCATGGCCCTTGGTTCACGGATGGTAAACTTACTTTCACGATTGGTAACCCTATCTTACCAATGGTACCACTGGTACCATTCGACATCTTTTTGAAGGGTACCCCAACTGCCATGGCCCTTGGTTCACGGATGGTAAACTGACTTTCACGATCCGTAACCCTATCTTACCAACGGTACCACTGGTTCCATTCGGCATGATTTTGAAGGGTACCCCAACTGCCATGGCCCTTGGTTCACGGATGGTAAACTTACTTTCACGATCCGTTACCCTATCTTACCACTGGTACCACTGATACCATTCGACATCCTTTTGAAGAGTACCCCAAATGCCATGGCCCTTTGTTCACGGATGATCAACTTACTTTCACGATCCGTTACTCTATCTTACCAACGGTACAACTGGTACCATTCGACATCCTTTTGAAGAGTACCCCAACTGCCATGGCCCTTTGTTCACGGATGATCAACTTACTTTCACGATCCGTTACTCTATCTTACCAACGGTACCACTGGTACCATTCGACATCCTTTTGAAGGGGACCCCAACTGCAATGGCCCTTGGTTCACGGATGGTAAACTTACATTCACGATCCGTTACGCCCTATCTTACCAATGGTACCACTGGTTTGGATGCACTGTACAATGGATACAAATTGACAACAATACCGATGGTAGATGGTGGATTTATGAAATTTACCATCCGTACCGTATCGTGGTATTGGACCATGTTCAAGTATTTTTGCCAGTTCACAAGTTTGAGTAGTCGAAAGTTTTATACAGTTCCTGACATAGTATTTTGCCATACGTACTTGGCTTAAAAATATCCATATTAATAATATTTTTGGTTTGTTTTAAAAATCTTTATAGTTTCAAATCTTTTAGAACTATAAATAATACACAATTATTTACACAAAAAATTAATAAAAAATACTAACTAATGTCATATTATATATTGAAAGTTTAAAATCAATAGTCACTCACCCATTGCGTAATTACTATTACATTTTCCAAGTGAGAACAACCCGCGTCCCGTGACAGTAATTTTGCCAATTGTCCCTTTTCAAACCATTAAAATAATTAGCCAGTTCCTAATCGAGACCGCAAAGCATCAACAACTTTTGAGGTATTTTGTTAGAGATAATGAGGCATCTTTTATACTTTCTTGCTTCTCTTTTAACTCTTAAAATTTCTTCCCACTTTGTGTTGCCCCTCCAAACAATCCTTAGATGCTTTGCGGTTGTCAATTGAGAAATGCCTAATTATTAATTATCAAGGCCCCGTCCACATGTATCTGGATTCGTTTGTATCCGCAAACATTTTGTTGCGGTTACGCTTAGCGTCCACACGTATCCGACGAAAATGCATACCGTAACCGCAAACTTTTGAAAACGGTCTCCAGAGTGGAAAGTGTTGAAAACGCAACGAATCGGGATACGTGTGGACGTGCTGTAACCGCAACGATTTGAAAACGATGACGTAAATCGATGAAAATTGATATCCACTCACTCTAAAGTGCGAAGTCCAGTCTATTCTGAACATAGCTCGCGTGTACGTCGTCTAGGTGATTTATCACAGCATAATGGCGCTACGGATGGAATCTGTTGTTTCAATATTAACCGGTAAATTTTAAGTCAATGCCAGTTGCCAGAAATGTGGCCGTGAAACGTCTCAACAAAAAGCGCCAAGCACTACCTCCAAGGTTTTGAGTTCGACCTGGATCTCACGGCCACATTTCTCGCCTGACACCTCATAACATGTGATAGCGCATGCTCTGTAAGCAAATCTAGCATCGTTTTTGCGAATACGTGTGGACGCTCGAAAACGCAACGAATCCGCATACGTGTGGACGCGTAAACTTTTGAATCCGCAACAAAATGTTTGCGGATACGAACGAATCCGGATGCGTGTGGACAGGGCCTAAATATTATTTCAAAACTTCTAATAATTATGAGATAATCCATTGACAACATCACTTAGCAGGGTGTTGTTGTGAAGTTATTAAATTACGGGTTGTGTTGTTCATTTAGCCAAATAGTCATCTGACGGATATCTTCAACGTGTCTCGCTTCTGTCCTGGTAAAGTTTCCAGAAGTCTGCAATGCATAATTGACAATGGGATGCGCGTAGGCTTGCCTGCACCGGAGCATTTTAAAAAATACGGATTTATGTGTATTATCTGACCAGCCAAACCGTATTTTCAATTCTTCCCACCTCCTGATTCCTTCACGTCCTTCAGGGGTGTTTCTGTTGTCTCTCAACCAATCCATGAGTCTTGTAAATATTCGACCATGTCTGATTACCGTTCCTGGTGGATAGATGTATGCGGCAAGGTCCATTTCGAAGTTGTAGGCTGTCTGCCCAGTATGAAGAGCTGCTTTCGTTTCCCGAAACTCGTTTTGCATATCAGTCATTTGGGTTTCCAGTCGACCTATTCGATCTACCGTTCTTTCTGCTTCCCTTGTCATTCCATCTGCTCTTCTTTTTGTTCCTGTTAAGCTCCGTTTTAAGGATGGTATCGTTGATTCTCGCAATTCTCTACGACCGCGTTTTTGCCCTACTTTTCTTTTAATGGTTTCAGTATCCCTGATATGAGTATACATCCTGGAACGTATCTCTGCCGAACGGGAACGCAAATCCGTCTGATCCATTTCCTTTGGGATGGTTTTAAGGATTTGCACAATCTTTCTTTTGTTTGTTTGTTGACTCAATCTATTTTTCACTATAAAGTACAGGATATACCATTATAAGTTTATGGAACAAAAAATAACGATGATGGGGTCGACAAATTTAAAACTTTTTCTTACATTGAGGCTCCAGTCACCTTGACTAATGATTTTTTTTCAGATTAGAAGAAGCAACAGTAATTTTCGCAATCACAGTCTTTGCACTGTCTATATGCCATAATATACATGCCAACTATACAATGTCGATATCTTGAATTGCATCTGTTCAGATGTTGTAATTTTAAAAAGCCATTCTGCAGTTCTGGAAAGCTTTTAAATGAAGAATAAGAGGGCATGAATGTGTATCGTCTACAGGGCAGCAGACGCAGAGTTTTTCTCTACAATGTTGGAGCTTTTTGCCAGTTGTATAAAGATATGTTCGGCTATATCGGGTAAAGAAGCCTCCATTTCTTTTTAATTGTATCAAAATTTTCAGTGGCGTAGCTAGGAAAAAATAATCGTCCCGCCGAAGGCGGTACTGTCGCACCGAAGGTGCGACTCCCCTAGGGGGTTCTGGGGCATGCCCTCCCGAGAAAATTTTGAAATCTAGGACCACGCAAATGGCATTTCCTGCCATTTCGAGGGAGGAATAATGTCACTAGACAAAGTTTCAATACACCTCTGAAAGGAGTATTTTGCCTTGATAAAATAAAAAAATGCAATCTGGCTCAGAGAAGATCCGTGTGGGCTCAGAGAAGTGCGGTGTTAGGCAAAAATATTGCCTCTGCAGCACAACGAAACACTCATCACGGCCCGAATAAGTATTGATAATAATAGAAGTAAAAAAGAAACTAACGTGTTTTTCGGAATGCTCATCACGGCCTGAATAAGTATTGAGAATAATAAAAGTAAAGAATAAACTAACGAGTTTTTCACAATGCTGCAACCTGCATTTATTTACTGAAATGTGAAAACGAGTAAAAAATCGATGAGGTCATGTGTGCATGAATTGCCCATAAATTCAACAGCGCACAGGTGAGAGTATACCAATAAACATCATACGTAGAAAACACAGAAAAAATGTAAAGATCAGTATGAGGAGGGAAAAATACATAAAATGAGGTCACCACTACTGTGGGTATCTCCCCAGAAATTTAAATGTGCAGTTCTATGTCTTAGTTAAATGAGGTAACCACTACTGTGGGTATCTCGCCAGAAATTCAAATGTGCAGTTGTATGCCTAAGTTAAATGGGGTCACCACTACTATGGGTATCTTCCCAGAAATTTAAATGTGCAGTACTATGCCTTAGTTAAGTGGGGTCACCACTACTGTGGGTATCTCCCCAGAAATTCAAATGTGCAGTTGTATGCCTAAGTTAAATGGGGTCACCACTACTGTGGGTATCTCCCCAGAAATTTAAATGTGCAGTTCTATGCCTTAGTTAAATGGGGTCACCACTACTGTGGGTATCTCCCAGAAATTTAAATGTGCAGTTCTATGCCTTACTTAAATGGGGTCACCACTACTGTGGGTATCTCCCCAGAAATTTAAATGTGCAATTGTATGTCTTAGTTAAATGAGGTCACCACTACTGTGGGTATCTCCCCAGAAATTTAAATGTGCAGTTCTATGCCTTAGTTAAATGGGGCCACCACTACTGTGGGTATCTCCCCAGAAATTTAAATGTCCAATTGTATGTCTTAGTTAAATGAGGTCACCACTACTGTGGGTATCTCCCCAGAAATTTAAATGTGCAGTTGTATACCGTATACTATTTATTACTGACCATATTGATCAGACTACTAATTACCAGACAGACCTGAAAAAGGAAATCATTCAAGAATTCATGAAAACAGACAACGATAATTACCATCCCTGAACCAAAATGAAAATAAAACGCTATTAGTATCA
Source organism: Paramuricea clavata (assembly GCA_902702795.2). NCBI lineage: Eukaryota > Metazoa > Cnidaria > Anthozoa > Malacalcyonacea > Plexauridae > Paramuricea > Paramuricea clavata. The sequence goes on from CACRXK020000359.1 coordinate 41,705, forward strand.
TTTATAAAGAAAGGCAAGTCTCCTAGGTTTTTCAACAAACTTCTTAACAACTTCATCATGCAAGACATTGGTATCTTCCTTAAGTTTTATAATGTCTTTGTGAATGGAAATCCTACAAAGAGAACTGAGCCGAGCCTGACCCATTCTGTTCCTTAAATATCCTTTCACCCTTTTCAAACAAGAGAATGATCGTTCAACCGAAGCACTCGACAAAGCCAAGACTCCATTCATTTTCAATAACTTCACAGCTTCTGGTAAACTAGATTGGAGATTAAATTGAAAGATATATTTTAGTACTTCTAGTATTTTCAATAACTTCACAGCTTCTGGTAAACTAGATTGGAGATTAAATTGAAATATATATTTTAGTACTTCATTACTAGCCTCTTTGTGGAAATCCTTGTCGTTGTAAATAAAAGTACGTTGGCTCTGAAGTGTTGGGTGATCAAAAAGGGTTCCATACATTTCTTTGAGAATGTTGAATTTCTAAGGACGTGCAACCCCATTCCACGTTGAAAATACCTTTGGATTTACAAGATCTAAAAACTCAAATCGTTTCATATCCTGGAATCTCTCACTTAACATTCCTGCAATAGAATCAATTATCTCAAAATAAAGTTGTTTGTAGTTGTGCTTCTTGTCAGCCCTGCTAACAGGTTGGCCATCTTTGTCTACTGCTTCTTGATAAAATTTATCAAAATCTTCATCAGTGCGAAGAGCAGAAACGAAGTTCTTGAAACGTTCAATCCTGCTTATGCCATAGCTGAAGTCCGTACCTGTATTTTGAAGCACTGAATACAGAATAGAAGACTGCTCTAAAATCTTTTAAAAAACACATACCAAAAAACAGAAAAGGAAACTATTAAGATAGTGCAGTAAACCACTAACCTTATCCAATGATTCATCATCCCAACCATCAGGTTGATCAGTTACTTCATCAAAAACCTCTAAAAGTTTCTCATAATTTTTATATAAAACATTAATAACACGGGCTCGATAGTACCACCTAGTATCACCAGGATTGGGAAACTCAAGATTATGGGATGTCAGAAATGCCTTTCTTCTAGGAGCATTACTTGTAAAAGTACTAAAGGCACTACCAAAGTACTAATAGATGAAGCAGACTCACTGGCACAAAACAAGATTTAACCTGTGAGCTGCACAATGGACAAATTGAGCAAAAGGATACTCTCGACGAACCAAAGTTTGAACACCATTAATGTGGCCAGACATGACAGAAGCACCATCATGCGTTTGCATAATTAGTTTCTCCTTGATGTTAGAATACTGACCAAGTTTATCTTTGACAACTTGAGATATTGCAGCAGCATTCCTATTCATTCTGGCATCCACAAGTCCCAATTGTCTTTCGACAATTTCATTGTCTTTATCTAAACGAACAATCATACTTACCTGCTCTTTGGTGGAAACATCAGATGCCTCATCAACCTGCACACTCATAAAAGTACAATCATTGATCTGCTTCAAAATTTCATCATCAATAACGGAATCAAGACAATTAATCAAATCACTTTGAATTTCAGGAGAAACCCCAGTAAAACGTCCACCCCCACCCCTTTCAGACTCAGCCAATCTACCATGTAATCTTCGTTCAAATACAGAATCAAACTTGGCAAAAGACTCGAGCAACTCTCTATAATTATCTTTATTCAAGCTGTCTTCTGATTCGTCATGACCTCTGAATGCCAACTCCTACTTAGACAAATATAATACTGCTTCAGTAACTGTTTTTAAAATTTCACGGTTTTGCCTTACCTCTTCATTGTGACGTTGAATTTCATCTCTTCTTGCTTGTGAAAGAAGAGAATCCACCCGTACATTCGCTCCATACGTCTTCCACATTATAAAAGCAGCTAAGTGCGACCTTGTCTTCTCATGTTTCTTGCCATCAGACATCAAGCTTCTCATGTCGGTGTAGCCAGTCTTTGTCCACTTTGGTGAAGTTCCCGGACAAAACAAAAGACAAGGCCAACAAAACAATTTTTCTAAAATAGAGCTGCCACAAAGCCAATCCTTTTACAATACCACTCCTTCATGGACGACCTACTCTTATTCTTAATCGTTAAATTCGGAGTTGGTCGAACGGAGAAAGGCCTTATCAACAAAGCATTTGCAATATCGGCTTCACATAGTTGAATAGCAACACTCACAGGATTCGTCACGCTCGTTGAAGCCATTGTATACAAATCACAAAATATGACATGAATAATATGATAATAACCTGCCGTCATAGTCGTGAGTACTCGCGCAGAAAGCTTCTTGCGAAAGGTTGAATATTAACAACCTCCACCTTTATAAATTAGCGGGATTTCGGCATTAAAAACAACCGTTCTGGGCATGCGCTGCGCCAATTATCCAACCAGAAACCAGAATTTCTTGTATAAGATAGTATTGCATATTCCGCCACATGAAAATCAGCGGAACACGAGATATGCGACTACGCGAATTGCGTGAGTAAGCAATAAACTGCGTGGAAATTAGTTGCTAGGCAACAAAAAGGTCAAAGAGCAGCAGCACAGCAGCATTATTGCGTGATATTCAAATAAACAACAAGTGAAAGGCTTGAAAGCGTTGAAAAAACTATGATAATAAATCTTTAAATTTTCAAAATAGGCAAAGTTGTGATTTTGGTTTCACTATATTACATTTCTTTATTTTTTTTGAAACTTTTAGTCCCGCCGGGCGGGACAGCTGGACCGCTAGCTACGCCACTGAAAATTTTATGCTATTGCATGTCTTTATTCTTTGTGTAGTGTGTTCCAAACAGTTTTAGCTATAAAGTATATATATTTATTTTTTGGGGGCCCGGTATCCATGCTATTTAGCCAATCAAGTTGCGTCGTTTGCAGTCCAGTATTTCAGGATGCGGACCGCACAACCGGACCGCTGCGGATTGCAAGCAACAATAACAAAAAAAATCGAAATTGAATAAGTTTTTAAAAGCTAAAAACACTCTAACGATACACAAGGTAATGTCTGTAACTGAAACTATATATATGTTATTTACCGGATTGGAGGTCCGTATAGAGAAATATTTCTCGAGGTCTTAGAAACGGCCCGAGGCCGAAGGCCGAGGGACATTTTTAAGACCGAGAGAAATATTTCTCTATACGGACCGACCATACCGGTAAATAATATTTTTATTTTTTTTTAATGCCTCCTCTGGATTTCCCCAATCACTCCTCCCGCACGCGAATGAAGCTGCCAAATAAAACGTCGTTTCTATCAATGCTATCGGGAAGAGAAATATCTTTTGTGAGATAGTAAAATTCGTTTTCACTGTGTTTTTCATCGTCTGCAGACATTTTAATGTTTTAAAAAGTAGCCTTTAAACTCGTCTTTAAATTTTGAAAAATAAAAACATTGGCTCTATGGCTTTAAATCTCGCGCGGTCCGTACGGGTTCATACGGACCGCTCACGTAGCCAATCAGATTGCAGAAAAGCGTAAAATATGACTTCGGACCGCAAGAAAAAAAATAAATTATACTAATAAATTAAATATGTAACTTTGAATTTTGAGATGGGGTGGCCTCTTCACACAAGCTCTAAGCTTCTTGAGATCTCCTCGCCGACTTTATTTTATTATAATATCTTGTAAATAGCAAATTTGGCAAATAAACCAATAATAATAAGGTAGAAAATGAACTAAAATAAGTTCAGCAGAATTTATTTCAAGCACGAAATGTACATTACAGCGTTTAGAAAGCGACAAAAACGAATGTTTCTTTGACATAAACATCGAAAGAATTACAGAAATATATACCTTTTTCATTGTCGTACTGAGTGGAAGAGCAGCAATTGCACCGAAACTAAAGATATTTTGTCATGTCGTTTTGCCGTTTTGGCTGTTTGGCAGCCATACTTGAAATTGAAAGTAACAAACACAACTGATCTCAAATCTAGTTCGGAATACTGTAATTTTGGGTCTGCGCTCATTTCTATATACATCAACCAAATTATGGAATGATTTAGACAATAACACTAAAGATAGTTCAAGTATTGGAGTTTTTAAAAAACTAGTATGAAAGAGAGTGCAGGAAGAGTTCTGGAACAACTCAAAATAATTTCATATTCTAGAACTTTAGCAATACATGCATGTATAAGTACTTTTATTATATCTATAAATGAATTTTTATTTTACTAAAAACAAATTTTCTGGGGTGTAAGACCACCTTAAACAAACCTTGCCTATACATGGTAATACCCCTTTACCCCTTTGGCATGTTACGATACAATGACGAGCAAAAACAACCGGTATAAACAAGGATACGAAAGGCCTAATCTAACGGTTAAAAAATGCAGCACTCTAGTTTCCCCAATAGAAAATACAGGTATTTTAGACAGTTTAGCACTGCCGATCAATATTTCAAGTGCAGTATTTTGGTAAGTCGATATGAAATATTGTTAAAATATACTTACAGTCTCAGTTGCTTGATTTCTCTCAGGCTTGTTTCGTATATTTGCAGAAGTATTGTTATAGTAACTATAGTGTAGGAGTCCCTTCCTGTACGATGTCAGTACGTGTTCCTGGTACAGCTACAACTGAGAGCCTGTACTGAGATGTCAGTGTATAGTAGGCAGTCTTGAAACAAGAATTCAATTTTGTTTTGTATTATAAAGTGACATGTTATTGCTTTTTTAATTGAATTTATCTGACCTTGAAACGAGTGTAATTAAAAACCCGAAGCGTAATTAAAAACGTCTCCCACACTGTAGTTATAGAGATCAGTATCAAAAGGGTGTCATTAATTATTCTGAAACATAAATCTAATTCCCTGTGGGAGTGAAAATGCATTCTAATCGCGCGAGAATTAATAAATCTGTAGAAATTTGCACGCAACTCTACGACTTTTATTATTTAATCATGTCAGGTCATCAAAAAAGACAAAATTAATTATTTGAGCTGAAATGCCGGCAAGACAAACGCGATATCGTGACGTTGACACTTGAAATCAAAGTATTAATATTATGCAATATATTACATGATCGTAATCTCATTTTGTGTCGACAATTATATTTCGCGCGACATGCCCTGTTCTAAGTTGAAATATTTTAATTAAATGCAGGACGAATCGCAGATGTCAATTACAGAAAAACATTTGGATTGCTTTCTTTGAAAGAATGATGAGAATATTTACGAATAATTTTTAAAAATTCTTCCAGGTTATTTTAGTTATTGAGATGTTTAAGATGAAAAGCACGCATCTATAATCTGTTCGCTATTTTGTCTTATGATTAGATCTAATTAAATGATGTCAGAAGCAGGGTAAATTTTTCAGACCCCGTGACACTAAGCAAAAAGATTCCCGATTCGTCACAAATCCGAAATGTTTCGATATCGGATTCGTTTTGCCGTTTACACTAAAGAGCATGAATCCGATACAAAATTATCACAGATAGAAAATGAATCCGAAACTTTTGAATCCAGAAAAGTTTGTGGGTTCTTTGTATCCGATAAAGTGTGAATCCGAGAGCAACCTCTCCTTTTTCCTTCAAACACTTTCCAATAAGAATATATTCGAATGAATTTTCTTCCTCGTACGTCTCTCGAATTTATTGCTATTATTTTCAACAGCCAAACACGGTCGAACATCACAAAATTATGCGTCAAAATTGTGCCTCATTGTCAATCGCTGTGCCAGGTGGTGTAAACACCTCATGAATCCGTACACTTGAAAAACAAGGAATCCGCAAAGTTTTACGAATCCAGAATCTTTTGCCCTAGTATAAACGGGATCTCAAAATTGAAAAAAAATATGGAAATAAAGCCAATCCATAGCTTTTTCTTTAAGATGGACGGGACAAAAGGGGAAAAATATCGTTAAAATGAACAGAGAAGTTTTCAAGTTGCAGTATAATTTTGGCCTGACTATATATGATGCCACGCCTTTCCAACGCTGGCGAAATGTAAGGTAATTTCGTTCGAAACGAAGCTTCTAACCTTTTATATACCAAAAACGATATCAAAATCTGTAAAAGATTTCAAAATATATTCAGTATTCATATTTTATATTTTTCCCATTGCTATATATTCCCTTTAAATTTAGCCTGATTATTGTTTGGTCATGCATAAGTATTATTATTTATGTACTGTGTTCTTGGTTTCTTGTTGGCTAAAAGCCTACTACAGATAGTTTTAGGTATTTGTAGGTGCCCGCGATACTTCAGCGGAACAGTAATCTGCACATTGAATCTGCATAGGTTTGTACGGCGCCCGCTGTTTTGTGTGAAATTACAAAATGGCGAACTTTCTTAGTTGAGCGTCTTTTTGAATTGTTTACAATAGCAAATTCTTGTTTCGTAACATTTACAACGTACGAAATTGAAAAAATAGTCGAAAACTTACAAGGACTCAACCAGAAAAAAGTACAAAACTGGAAAGAAAAGTTTAGAGCCAAAAGAACCGCCAGAAATTAGCAAAATGCTTGCCAGTTTTTATGTGGATGGAAGGAAGAAACTAAGAAAGTCTTATTCAATGGGGACATTGAATAAGGCAGGTATTACAACGCGAAACGTGGAATAGATGTGCGCATTTATTGATATTCATGAAAATTTAATGAATCTAATTAATTTTCTTTGTTTGATCTTATTGTTGCCTATTTTGTTCTGCTGTCACATACTGAATAATAAAACAATGATTGAATTCACCTTGCGGAGGATTTCCGGAATTATTCAGACCTCGATAAATGTTATTTGATAACATTGGATAACAGAAACCATTGGCCTCGGCTTGAATAATTCTGGAAATCCTGCTCAGGCTCATCCAATAACTGCCAATGTCAAAATGCCATAGTAATACGTGTGGGTCTCAGAGACTATTTCAAGCACGCAAAGAAATAAAGCATTATAATGAAAAGTCCATAATTGAAGGGCAAAAAGTGCGAATTATTCCTCATATCACGATGAGCTAATCACAAGCACTAGAATATTCAATATAGTAGTCAATTTTCAATATGCATGCAGAAGATAATGACATCAAAACAACTCGAATTAGCCCTTGAAGTGGTGTTTGCATTACGAAAACTATATTTTCACACGCATGCATCAATGAAAACTTGGAATTAAAAGATTCAAGTGTAGTTGTTTGTTGCGGAAACATTAAAGCAATTTTAAACAGTGTGCAGCTCTGATCCTCAATTTAACATTGACTACAAGTATAAACATCACTCGTTATTGCCTGCAAATTAACGCTTTTAAAAACTCATTGGCAAATCCTCATGCACTCCTTGGTTGTGCACTCCTTGGCTGTCTATAGTTTGTATTGTAATCATTCTTAGTATGGCACAGATTATATATTTACATAGCATTTACATATAATATAGCATTTGTAAATTCTAAACGTTGATTGGCTAACAGCCGTGTTGATAAAAATCATATAATAATTTCCTTTACCTGTAAAAAACTTTTACCGTATCGATTTTATTACTGTCTTAATATTAAAGTAAGTTAGGAAGGAATAGATTTGATGTAAATGTGGATTTGAAGAATTTTATCACGGCATTCTTTCTCTTCGTTGCTGAAGGTCGCATCAAAATCGATTTTTTGCTGCTTGAATATCATCTTGCACTTGAGCATCTTGTACAAGACATTTTCGTGTCGATCTGTCCATCCAAACCTATCCTTCAATGCCTTCCACTTCTTGTTTGCTTCTTCTCCTTCTGGCGTGTTCATATTCGTGTTCAGCCAGAGCATCAAATTGGCAAATGTTGGGCCATGTATAACTGGTGTGTCTCGAGGGTAGATGTATGTGGCAAGGTCTTCCTCGAAATCTCTGGCGCTCTGTGATGTTTCCATGTTGCGGTATTTGGTCTCTAATTCGTCCATCTTGCGTCTATCATCATTCTTCTGGTCAGTCATTATCTTTACAGCATCCTCTAAGGCAGCAATGCTTTTTCGATTTTCATTCACGGTTTCCTCGAATTTTCTTGCTCCATCAATCATTTCTCCAGCTTTCTTTTTAGTTTCGCCTAAACCGGCCAGTTGACTGTCTAACGTACTTTTCGCTTTTCCATAGTTTGTCTGTTGAATTTCTTTTTTAGCATTTCCACCTGTATATTCAGCCAGTGCAATACCTTCATGTACTATTCTTGCTCGCTGTTCAAACATCTCCAATTTTTGTCAGAAATGAAAAACCGTGTGTTGTTTTGCTGATTTCCTGGAAAAAACGACAAAATTTATGTTACTTTTAGATATTTCTTAAATACTAGCTCTAGTAGTAACACCGCTTTTGAAAACATTTGACGCAATCATGGCAAGAAATAATTAACATATATATTCTATAATGCTTGGCTGGTTGCTTGCATGTAAATTTTGCGTACGAAATACTGATGTAATTGTGTTAAACGTTCGCGCATATACTCCGAAAATGGCGTGCATTATACCACTGATTAATACAAAATTTCTTTTAAACTGTATATAGTTCGAATCTATCGATTTAATTTGTAAACTTTTTATACTGCTGACGATGAATCGAGATTTGAAATGTACGATTCATATCAATACATGGACACTGTTTTTGATAAAACATTAATTTGTATAATAAATAAAGCTTTGTAATATTACAAGATGTTGTAAATCGCAAATCCAAACATATAGAGACGTGGTTTGCAAATTGCACGATGAGTAGGTGTTTAAAACAAAGTCTATCGACGTTCTACTGTAATATTTTTCTTCTTTATTCCACAATTTTGACAAAATTTAAGCAAATAACCGCGAATTTGGTAGTTTACAATTACTGAATGAGGTCGAGTAGGAGAGGAGGAATTATTGAGGCAGAGGTTTGTGTTATTTTTCGAAGCCGAAGGTTGAGGCAGATAACAGAAACCGAGGCCTTAATAAGTTATGTGCCGCCTTTTTTTTTCATGTGAGAGAAAAACTTCTCCAGACTTCTGTCAAGCATTTCCTTAGGCCTATCTGTAAGTCCTTGACATCCCAGACTGCGTCCGAAAATGTTCTTAGAGCATTTTTTGTCGCCTTTATTGTATTTTTGGCGTGTCCGCTAGTTTACCCATTGCCTTGAGAGGACATGTTGGAGAGAACGAGACCGTGGCTCAGCGCCCCTATCACAAATTCTCAACAAGTGTTACCGAGTATTTGGCAATTTGAAAATGCGGTACCATCGACGTCAGATGATCGTCTCCGCCACCTCATCATCTATTTATAGGGGAAAGTCAGGAAGCTGGCCCAAACCCTGACCCTAGCCCTGACTCTGACCCTAACTCCGATCCTGACCCAAACACTGAGTCAGACGCTGGGGGCTGACAAAGTTTCCACCGCCGCGCGGACCAGCCGCCCTTTTAATGACATTACGTATATAGCCTAATCATTTGTCAAATTATTGTTTAATTCCCCTAAAGAAATGTTGAGATGGCGGAGAAGATCATCTGACGTCGGTAGTACCGCATCTCAATTGAAAAATATTCGGTAATACCTGTTGAGAATTTGTGACACTGGTGCGCTCAGTGAATATGAGATTGTAACCCCCTCGCCTTCGACGACTAATGGTTAATTGGTAGAATCATATATACTACTATACTATTGCAAATGCTGAAAATATAATTGCAACATTTACATTACTCTGCTTTGGTCTTTACCGATGCAAACAATATGACATGAAATTTATTTTCGCAAAAATGAATTACAATTATTATATCATCTCCCTGTGCTTTGCTACAGCATTATTACAATTTATATGAAAAAAGATTAAAGCTGCACTAAAAATTTTAACGTATTAGTTGAAATCTTTTAACCTGCGGAAGTGTAGTTTATCGTCTTGCGACCGACCTGCGCTGGTGATACTATTCTTGTCGCAATGTAAATAAAATAATAATAAATGCCTCATCGTTTTACAACATTAAGACAAGGCGTATCATAAAATTAAACGTTTTACACGATGTACAAGGGATTTTGCGAAAGAAAATGTTCAAATTTTCTTTAAGTAAATTTAGTCGGACCTTATAGGTTGAATATGATAACCTATACGTATATCTGACATTTGCTAAATATAAACGTGGACCAGATTAAAGCCGTGATTGATGCAGTATCTGCAATACTGATATATGCCGCACTCCGAGACTACGTTTACACTGAAGGAAAAGTTTTCGGATCCGTTACCAATCCGTGGGATGTTTTCATATCTGATTCGTTTTACTGTTTACACTAAAGAGCATAAATCCGAAACAAATTTATTACAGAATGCAGAGTATGAATGCGAAACGTTTCTGGGAACTTTGTATCCAGGGAAGTGTGAATTCGAAAGCAACCTCTCATGTAAACGCTTTCCAAAAAGAATCTGAATGAATTCGGTCCCTCATATGTTTTTAAAATTTATGCTATTGTTTTCAGCAGCCAAACACGGTCGAAACATCACAAAATAACCTTACTATTTTAACCTTACTGCATTAACAGTCGCTGTGCAGTAGGCTATAATCCTCTCACGGATCCGAACAAATAGAAGAAATCCACATAGTTATACGAATCCGGACGATATCATACTTTACGATCGACTCACTTCATTTCATATGTATTGCCGTTTTGTCAAAAAAGTAAAGCTCATCTTACGCAGGGATTAAAAATTTTTGATATTTGTGATATTCAATACATTTTGAGACGATAATTATATATATAATCAGTACTGACGCCAGTTTTGTTTGTATATATATATATATATATATATATATATATATATATATATATATATATATATATATATATATATATATATATATATATATATATATATTCATATATTTGTGATATTCAATACATTTTGAGACGATAATTATATATATAATCAGTACTGACGCCAGTTTTGTTTGTATATATATATATATATATATATATATATATATATATATATATATATATATATATATATATATATATATATATATATATATTTCAATATAGTTGAAATCCATTAACCTTGCGACCGACCCACGTTGGTGACACTATTGTTGTGGTAATTTGTCCTAATGTAAATAAAACATTAATACATGCCGCATCGTTTTCCCACATAAAGATAAGCCTGATCGTAAAATTGTTTTGCACGATATATGCAAGGAATTTTGTGCAAGAAAATGTTCAAATTTTCATTAAGTAAATTTGGTAGGACCTTATAGGTTGAATATGATAACCTATACATATACCTGGTATTGGCTAAATGTAAACTTAGGCCAGTCTACAATATCTACAATATTGATATATGCCGCAATCTGAGACTATAGTACGTTTACCCTGGAGGAAAAGTTTTTGGTTTCGAATGAATTCGCATCCTGGCATGTTTTTCAAAGTTATTATTTTCAGCAGCCTAACACGGTCGAAACATCACAAAATAATATTACTATCCTCAAAATTATATATCGTGCAATGACAGTTGCTGTGCAGTGTAATTAAACCCATGAAACAGTGACCCCGTGAATTCGAACATTTGAAATTACGAATCCGGATGTAGACTAACCAATAACGTTTTGTCAAAAAAGTAAAGCTTACCTTATACAGCCATTAATTTTTGTTTTTCATATTTGTGATATTCAATACATTTTGAGACGGTATGCAATCAACAGTGACGTCCAGTTTTGTTTGTATATGATAGCTCCTGTCCGAACAGGTGAAATTAAATGGAATCGTATTTGCATTGCCTTGTTCAATTTCACTTCCGGTAACTTAAACTGCGTAACAGGCTATGAAAATGAAGTTTTTCACAAAGAAATTATGATCTTTTTAACTAGAATAAAAATTTTAAAAGGTAAATTTAAAACTTGCAAAATTTCAAAGGTCTGTAAGTGCGTACTGCTGCTTCAGTTTCGAGTTTTCAATTTCAGCTTAAAACAACAACTTTTTTCTAAATATTAGTCTCACCATTATTATATTTTATATAGTTTTAATTAATATTTGTGTGTCTAAACTATTAATTTGCTTGTTAAGTATTCCGATCTCCTTGTAAATTTTCTATAAATATTACACTGTATATATAGCTACCTAAGTATGAGGTGCCCAACGTTTTATAAGCTTTGCTTCCATGCAGTTGTGCATCCTCGCCACCTTTTAGACATTTCTTTTGTTATTTTGGTATTTTACTGTATGTTTTGTTGTGTGGTGAATTAAATTCTATCTATCTTCTATCAATCTTCTATCTATCTATAGATATTTTTAGTAATTTTTAGTAATTATGTGACGCCCCTCGTGGAAATCAACTGTTTGTAAAAAGTTGTCCGAGGCTAGCGTGTTTAAATAAAGTTTTACATACATACATACATACATACATGGTAGAGGACAACGTTAATGCATAGTGGCTTAGCTTTAATACTAAGGACACGAAACGATTTCTAGAAATAGATAAATAACAGGGAGTGATTAGCATAAATAAAAGGGAGTGATTTCCACTTTTAAGTGGAACGTTTGTTCGAAAAACCAAATCAAATGAGTGGTCATTTCGTATAAAAAAAAACTTTTCCTATGCATTTTTCTTACATATACACAGTTTATATAATCGCTCATATGGTTGGGTTGCATCACAGATAAAGCATACGAAAAAGTAAACGAAAATAGACTACTGCATGCTTCATGGCTCACAAAAACATTTCCGCACACAAAAACATGCAGAAAGGTTTGATTGGACTGACAAAACACGTGGCTAGTAGTTAATTTGCTTTCTTAATCCATTGCTGAAGAACGCAAGTTTAACAATTGTTTAATATATTTCAAAGCTGGTTTAAAAGCTGTTATATATAATAGAGGGCCAAATATCCGAAGAGGGGGGGGGGCATATTTCCTAGGAAATTTGGCAAGGTGGGGGGCAAATTTTCGGGGGGTGGGGCAAATTTCCTGTGACACCGGCCTTGCTCGGTCCGGAGGATACCTAATCTCGGTCATGAAAATGGCTCTCGGCCTCATGATCTCAAATGATAATCTTTCTCCATATTTGAAATTTGCTCGCTTTGCGAATGCGCGAATACTCTCGAAAAGTATTGCATATTTTTAAGTATTGCCAGCATATATGCTCACCTTTAAAGTTCCTGGAATCTTTAGAGTAGCTTACAAACTTGCGTGAGTTTCAAACTTTTCGGATAACAGTTTCTCGCAGTGATGCAGTATATAGAGAGAGAATGTTAAAAGTTGATAACGCGTAATGACAAACATGTCCAAATAGTGTGGAAGTTATACGTAACAATGCTTTGCGGTATTTATGCCAACATGGACAATAATTATTGAAAAATATTGTTCAGAATTGGAAGTCAGAAATTGGAACTCAGAAGTCGGAACTCAGAAGTTAGAAGTCGGAAGTCAGAAGTGGCCATCCTCGGCCATCGTAATAATTATATTATACCAAAACTTGTATTTATATAAATATATTAAATAATTAATAACTTTATGATGATTAAAAATGTATGAGTAAGTAGCCGCTCGATAACTTGTTTAAGAAAATTTTCTTGAAGTAAGAATTTTTTTCTTGGGAGAATAACAAGAAAATTTTCTTATTAAGAAAACTTTCTTAATAATTAAATAGATTTTCTTGTCAAGAGAATTGTCCTAAAATAAGAAAAAATTTTCTTAAATAGATTTTTTCTTAAGATAATTGTCACACATGAAATAACCTTGAAATGTTCTCAAGGATTTCTTGTTTTTTCTTCTTAAATTTCTAATAGTACGAAGTTGTTCTCCTTCCCCTCCAGCTATAATTTGTCGGTGAGCTTAGCATAGGTTTCACTTTTGCGTGTTTTCGATCGATACAAATTCGCAAATACTGGACTCCCCTTATTAGTAATTCCTACAGCTGTGTTGCATTGTGGTTTTGTGGTATTTCTGATATTCAATATGTCTCATTTATGTGCTGACCCGTGCAAGAGCTCTTAGAAAAGCTACGGTCAGGTGTACGATGAAATTGATGAATAGAGCAGGGCTCGCGGAGCGTATTAGAGAGTGGGGGGGCTCATAGGCGTACGGGGCCGCTAAATTCTGGGGGGGCGGTAGCTTTTTTGCCCAAAAAATTCCACATTGCCCAAAAAATGTCAACAAATTTTTTCCGGAAAAATTATTTTGCCGACCCCCCCCCCACGTCGCCAAAAAAATTTCGGTCAGTGTACCATTTTAGGGGTCAAAAAAATTTCCCGGACAACGAAATTTTTCGGAACATAACACAAATTGTCCAAAAATCACAAAATTTGCCAAAAAATTTACTTAATTTTAGACAAAATTTACAGAATTTGTCCCATTTTTTTTAATTCAAACCAAAATTGCCCAAAAATTTGCCCAATCTGCCCAAAAAACTGGGATATTGCCCAACTGCCCAAAAAACTGGGGGGCTACCGCCCCCCCCCCGCCGCCCCGCCCCGTACGCCTATGGGGGGGCTAAAGGGTGAGGTTTAATTAATTTAGAAAGTTTCATTTAGATTTCTATTTTAATAATTTTGGCTGTCAAAAAAAGTGGGGGGGCTAAAGCCCCCCCAGCCCCCCCGTCTCCGCGGTCATTGTAGAGAGAAGCTCATGGGCCTCGGCTGAAAAAAAAACGCAGATAACTTTATTTGCGAAGTTTCTGTATAGTTTCTACGAGTGTCTCATTTATGTGCTGACCCGTGCAAGAGCTCTTAGAAAAACTACGGTCAGGTGTACGATGAATAACAACAACATTTTTGCCAAATTGTTCATTATTTTCATTCAAGTTCGTTATCTTAAATATCAGTGATATTACTAAAACCACAATGAGTGTTAAGTGGTGTTCCGGTGTTCCGGGGGTGTTCCGGTGGTGTTCCGGTGTTCCGGTGGTGTTCCGGTGTTCCGGTCGTCAGTGTTTTACTACATGCCGTTTTTCAAGATCTCTTTAGAGAAACAAATTTAGTGGATATTCGTTGTTATTTTAGCCTCGTTCAAACATTGGTTTGTTGATAAATTCATAAAGATATAGAATTACACAAAACAGCATTATTATTGATACTCCTACTTTGCGTGTTTTGCTCGACGAAAATAAAGGCGTATAAATCGTCGCATGGCAGACTGCTGCACAAATTTGCCATCAATGTGCTTTTATAGAGTTGATACGCTTTATACATTTATTTAAGTGTGGTTCAACTCCGTTCTAAATAGACACACCGTCATCGGAGTGCGCTACATGTTCACTGTATGTTTTAACCTTGTGCTTGGTAATGCATGAATATGTGCAATTTCGAATCATTTATTCACTCCCGTGCAGCATAATCAGTCGATACATTTGAAGTTGACCCACACTCAACTCCATAGAAAAAACGCTAAGTGGAATGCACCAATAGTGGATTACCAAGAAAAGTAAAACTGGCTGAATACCGAGAAACTAGTGCTAGCAAAATAACGAGAAAAGGAATGCTTTCAAAATTCCTGGAAAATTAAAGAATGCTAGCGGTTAGCGGAATTTTAAGAAAAGGATTGCTACTAAATTCGGTAAAAAGAAAACCACCCAAATGCCGGGAAAATTAAGAAATGCTATAGCGAAATACCAGAAAAAGATTACTGGCTAAATATACCGATGGAATGGAATGCTAACAAAATACTGGTGTAGCAAAGTCGATAATGGACCGATAGCGTATAATATATGCGAAAAATGTAACCCTGTGAAGTTTGCAAATTTTGTATATTTTTGTATTACGCACGGAAAACTGATACCACTATCGAGAAAAAGATATCAATTTTAATTCCGTGCGTAATACTAAAATACACAAAATTTGCAAACTTCACGGGGGGAAATTCCCCCCCCCCTTTTTTTTCAGGGAGAGGGGCATATTCATATTTTCGTGTTCTGCATTATTAATGTCTTTTGAAATTGATTGCTTTTAAGGTCTGTGAACACTCCCCCCGCTCCCCACCCTCCATTACTGTCGATCTTGCTTCGCCACTGCTTGTTTTAAATTAACCAAACGTTGGCTAAGACGTATATAAGATATTCGATGACAACATGGCAATCGCTGTCGTTCACAATGCCCGTTGCTATGACAGCGAATTGGCTTGGCATAGTCTTTTCAGTATTTACAGATGGATGTTGGAAGCTTCTCGCCATTTTCTTATGTGAAACCAATGTGAAACGCAAAACCGTTTGTATGCGACAGCTTCGCACCTTGAATAGAGCGCCTTAAATGTAGAGAAGCCAATGGGCCTCGGCTGAAAAAAAAAGCACATAACTTTATTTGCGAAGTTTCAGTACGTTTCTACGAATGTCTTCAACTAATTTGAGCCGCGGTATATTTAGATCGTATATAGCTTATTAATGGGCTTAGTTTCTGTCTCGTATAAATAGCACTATAATGGGGCGGAATACAATGAACCTTTGCGGCGTCTTGTTTTTTCAGGGTGAAGTCATGTAGGTTTACCCTAACAAGATGAAGATAGAGACAGATATTTTGATTATAAGATATTTTACTAAAAGACATTTAGTATACAGATATTTTGATTATTTTTTTTATTTATAACAGTACAACGATTTTATTAAAATCATTTTAAAATTAATTTTGCAATTTTTCGAAAGTCTTTGTCAGTTTTGGTGTAATACCACCTTAAAGGCACATATGCACACGTGCAAATCTAGTAGAAATTTGGCATATGTTCAGTGAATAATTTCAAGATGTAATGGTTGGAGTTATGAATAAAATTAAAATAAAAGAGGGGGTTTATGGATAATTCGGACTTCCAAATATAAAAGACCTGGACCCTTCTATAGGTTCAGACATTCTTGTTACGTATTTATATATTTTGCAGCCTTTCAATGTACCCCCGTGTTTTTTGAGGAACTGTACTCTGATATTTAAAGTTTTTACCTATCGATATTATACTTACAAGATCGTCATTCACAGGGACGCCGGAACGATAAAATGGCAAAGGGGGGCAGACGCACACGAAGGGCACCTCTATAGATCAAACGTTCAAAATCTACTTGAAAATCTTTTTTAAAATGGAAATTGTTTGAGCGACCCCCCCCCGTCGCCAAAAAAATTTCGGTCAGTGTACCATTTTAGGGGTCAAAAATTTTTTCCAGACATACCAAATTTTCATTTATCCAAAATATTTTTCTAAGATCCTAAAATTGTCTAAAATTTTGTAAATTATCTTTCTCTGGGCCTATAAATTACCTGAATCTCATGATTTTGTCCGAAAAACCATCTCTGGAAATGTGATTTATCACGTAGTATTTTACAACTAAAAGGGCACTACTGCCCCCCTGCCCCCCTAGCAAAAGGCAAGAGGGGCAGCCGCACCCTCCTGCCCCCCCCCCAGTTCCGGCGTCCCTGGTCATTCATTTCGTATTTGATTTATGATTGCTCTCAGTTCTGCTAGTTCGTTTTGCTGTCTTGTAAAATTATTTCGTAATTCTACGAGCTCGTTTTGCGTTTGCTCTAGATTATTTTGTGTTTCTGTCTGCTGAGTTTGGAGTTCAGTTACATCTTCTCGTAATTGTTTAATCACATCATCCTGTTGAAATATCTCCAGCTCATGACGGACTATGGATCTTATGTGGTCATCTTCATTCTCTTCAGCAATCGCTTTATTTTGTTGCGCTGCTGTTTTGCCTTCGATTAATTCGTTCATCAGTTCTTGCAACTCGTTTTGTACCCTTGGCGGTATCGCCAGGCCAACAATTAACTCTTGAATATTTACAACTCTTCTTATAAACGTATCAAACTTCTCTGTTGCAGGGAATTCAACGTTCATCATTTTACTTACGGTTTTACCACTTTACTTTATCTTTCTTGATTTTCTGTAAAAGTATAAATAAACTAACCTATAAATTTGTCTCTACAAGAAACTTTTGGGTGCAATATTTTTCTATAATTTTAAACATTTTTACACTCCGAATGCTAAAATAATTTTGGAATTAGAAGCTAAGAAGCAATGTTAAGATGTCGACTTCGACTAAGCTTTGGGTTTATATCAGTATTTAAAAACCAGAGTATTGCCAGAGAAATGATAGCATTTAAATGTCGGGTTTTTAATTATTTGAATGATCCTATCTTTTAAAACAACTATAAATATGTGGGCTCTTAGTCCGCTTGTCGGCAACAACTTACATGCAAAAGAAAAATATAGTAGAAAGGGTGAAACTTTACTGGCATGCGAAGAAACTGTAGGGAAATCTGGTTGTTTTGCAGAAAGGATTGTTAGTTTGCTACGACTTACATCATATTGCATTGCGAAGGTTCAAGACATGCAGTAGGCAGACAAAGTTAATATAACACGATGATATCGAGGCAGCGTTAGTTTTTTACCCGTGGTTGGTACGAAAATAAATGGCTTGGGTAAGCAGTTTTGAGAGCCAGGGATTGGGTAGTTACTTTTCTAAATTAAAACAAGTTGTATACGCATGAATTTATAAATAAGTTTTAACTCAACATAACCCATAAATCCAAAAATGTCATAAGTAAAGCACTTACCAGTCTGAATAGACTTGAGTAATCTTGATTTCAAGACGACAGATAAATTCAGCAGTATCATAACATTACTTGTTTTGGACTTCATATATAACTGATAAATTTGTCAGAATTGTTTGCTTTAATAGGGTTTTAAACTGATTAACATTTGAATATAAATCACAGTAGAAACAGCATCCCTATCGGGTTTTTTTTGTACCAGACAATATTTTAATAAGTGTATTCAAGTTTAGGACCGACTTACGCCTAAAATATTGCATTGTATGGAAAGTTTTATTGTACTCCCAAAGTCGTTCGCTACCTAACTTTAGAGAGTGAAGAGATTTAGAGAACAGTCGCTAGCAACTACGAGGTCTCATGTCGTGTGAACAACGAGATGGTTATTACGTATTTGGGTATATATAAACTTATCTTTCTCGCAGCTTGACAAGCGAGTCATTTCTAAAATGCCGTATCCGCTAATTTTTTTTTCAATATATCAGCTGTCAAAATACGCCGTGTTACCTGTTAGTAATCAACTTTCTTTTGATTTATGAAGTGGGGGAGTAAAGCGGGAGTGGTCGAGAGAGGAGTATATGTTTGCCCAATTTTCATGTACAGAATCTCGAACTATAATGCCTTATCTGACTCCCTTAATAAGTTTACCAACCAATAATACCGGTAATCCTAAACTGATGCTTTCGGGGTTCTGTACAAGAAAAATCAGTTGGCATGTTAATCGGAATGACATGAACAAACTTTATGCGGTTTTACTCACTTTCCATGCATGCATATATTGTAAAAATGCGTATCAGTTAAAACCCACTAAATTTTTAACCTTTACAAGAAATCGTAGCAACAATAATTATATCATACTAAGCAAAATTTGTAGTTTGTACAATTTTTTTGCAGACAGGTTGCCGAAGCTTTGATTTACAACTTTGATCTAGCGAAGTGGATTGGGCGATAACGTCGTACAAAACGACGTTCGATTTTCAAAACCATTTAGAAAATAAAAAACAACTCATAAATTTTCCTATCGAAGTTTAAATAAACATGTCACAAAAAGTCCGTTGTTCATAACAATCCACAGAAACTTCGCGGTTTCCGTCTAAACACAATGACCTCTGACGGAGCTGAAAGGCTAAGTGTCACTCGCTATAGAATTACACAAATACACTGTTGCAGACCTGAGACCCTACATCCATGCAATTAGTATCTAGTAAGGTGTGTAAACACTGGCCCGACGAATGATACAGATAGGATTTACATAAACCATGCACTACAAATCATTTAAAATCGTATTGTGCAGGGACAGTGAATGAATCAATAAAAACTATAACAATGTCAAAACGATGCAATATTTAGCTATAAAATGAGTGTCATATACTAAAATTGTTTAAAATTACCTCAAATTTCGATAATACAAACAGTGTTATTAGATGCCAAGTTTGAACAAATTAAATAGGCAATGAAATGCAACTTATATTTAAAAAATCCCAAAATTGGTTGTTTAGGAACAGCTCGGGCCGATGCTTGATTGGTTGCGTCATTTCCATATTTTCGAATGAAACGTTTGACAATAATAAACACAACAATTGCATTCTCAAAAGAATTGTAGAACTCATGTATGGACATGAACCCCATGCTCATGGTAACAGTTGCATCATGTCGTGATTGGTGAAAATTATTGACGGCATTTGTTTCTTTTGGTTTTAAACCATCTTCTGTCGTCACATTACGATCCAGTCAATCACAATGAAGTTGATATCCTCACGGGTTACTTTTGCTTGTAACTATCTCCAAGTTTTCTGATGTTGCGTTCGTGAAAACAGTCACCAAAATGCTGATTGTGCAGTTTTTAATTGCCAACCAAGTTGATTGAAATTTCTCGAAGCCTGAAGTGATATTGATTATTGTTTGTTTTCAATGCTATTGAATTTTCTATTATGACACTTTAGTAGTTCCCGGTTGGTGTTTGTTGCAATGACTATATGCGGTATATTCCTTAATTTTGCCCCGAATTTTTTATCGGATCTTGCTTATTTCGATTTCGAATTATTTTCGTGAATGTGTCAACCATATGGAATAAAATTCTCCGAAAAGTCAACACTTTCCCCCAGCTAGTGAACACAAATTGGTCGCTTGCAAATGTGCTACGTACACAGGAATGACTACCACCCTGCTAGGGAAATACAATGCTAGCCAGTGTCTCAATTTATAAACAGCTTCAAACATGTATATCTAAATAGATTTGATATAACTGATTGTATAATGTACATGGCGAGCACGGATTGTTACTAGATAGTTGATTTGTTTAGGGATTTAGAATGGCTTTAAGTGTATATGTACTTTTCATGCCGAGTAATTTGAGTAAAATCTTAGTTAAAAAAAAGTTTCGTCACAAAAGCCATATTAGTACATACTCAAAATAAAAACATAATCGTATAACAACTGTGTTTGTATCCCCCAACGTCATAAACACATTATTATTCAGTTCTTTATTTACTCAATTTTGATTGGTTAATTTACCTGCAAATAACTGCGTACAAATACTACGTCAACTGGAAATAATTGGTATACAGTTTACTGAGCATGCGCACTTAGTTCAAAACACGTTCAGCTGCAAATAATAATTTGCTCATGCGCAGTTGACTATATGACTTCGCGACCGGGTACTGGATTAGACAAACATGGCTCTTTTGCATCAATTTTGCAGAGTACTCTGCAACCGAGTTATCGTGTTTGCTTGAAGAAAAAGACGCAGAAAACACTAAATTTACTAAAACGCAGCTGTTATGACTATTTGTCGTTTTTGCCAAATTTTGCAAAATATGAGTTAAAGGATTTATATTGACAATGATTGTAGTGACTCCTCCGACGTTGTATTCTTGTAGTTAGGGACTTCCTAGCGGCGCTAGTGACAATAGATCGTAAATAATAAAATGAATACTAAAACAATTATTGAACTCTATCGCAAAATATCGTGATTTATCAGTGGCTCGCAGATCAATTATTTGCCTCCGCCTTTGGCATCGGCAAATAATTGATCTGCTCGCCACTGATAAATCACGATATTTTGCTCAACCTCGTCCAATAATTGTATATTAAATTCAAGCTTATTAGCAGATAATGACATTGACTAGTACGTACGCGTCGATCACTGATTTCGACATTTAACTGTATTCTGTAGTTGAACGATTATTTGTCAAAATTTTTTGTGGCTAGCCGGTCAGAGGCTAGCCACTATCATACGAAAGCAAGGATGTCTTTCCGTCGAAGATAGCCGACAATTTTCGCCCGTCAATCTATTCGTACGATCATCTCCGATACGACAGTCGGAAGACGTCAGAACATTTAAATATATTTTTTCAAATTGGTATAATAATCGATGTTCGAATACATGAAGTACGAAGATAAATAGTGGTACAAACCTACCCATGGAGGTAGTTATACACAATCTACCGTGAAGGTAGCTCAAAATATTAATATTAATCTACCCATGGAGGTAGTTTACAATATAAACAATCAACCCGTCGGGGTAGTTTAAAATATCAACAATCTACCGGTAGAGGTAGCTGAAAATATATACAATCTGTACAGAATAACGTACAGCTCCTAATTCGTTTGATTGCCTTAAAAGATCTCAGTTTGCCTTGAAAAGCTAACGCTGAAGCTAGGCAGTTGTACGGCAAAATAGCATTGTTCTACACAATCTACCGCTGTGACTAACTCACGAGCGTTCGTTGCAGATTTGAATATTTAATCAGGTTAGTGTTAGGTTTATAATTAGGGTTTGGGTTAGGATTAGAATGACGTAACCGCAACGAACGCCCGGGCGTTAGTCAACCCCACAATCTACAGCCACACTTGGCATAAGATCAACTTTCGTAATGGATGATGTTCATTGGTTGGCGATAGTGTCGGAAATGAAATTTAATCAATATTAGTTCCAGCTAAGCGTAAATTTTTTGGTGAGCACACTTAAAGATGCTGTAAAGTCCGTTCTGCGCATTTATTCTGCGCATCAACACATTCCATCAGTGGGGGAGCAACCTTTGGAATGTTGTTAATATTTCGCACCTTCCGAACTTTCTTGAATTGAATCTCTAGTCTGCATTCATTTACAAGCATAGCAAACCGGAAGAGCGTTAAAAATTCAGTATAATCTATATCTAATCATATTTTACAACTGTAGCACTGAGTTCAAAATGTAAACAAAGCGTTTGTTTACATTACGGACTTTACATCACGTTTAACAATGAAAATGTTCTGTCTCGGTGGCCTTGAAAAATTGTACAATGTCAGCAATACTATCATCGGCTGCGTTGAATGTTGAAATTGTGCGTCCACCCAGAATATTTTTAAAATACAGGGTGTCCAAACAAAACCCAAAAGCATTGAAATAATGAATTGTTTGAATTTGATCGCCCTAGCACTAAGCTAAACCCACGAGTGCATGAAAGATTAACATAACTGTCATGATTAATGGTAATGAGAAGCATTTTCAAATTCCCATGAGCAAGAAAACGTGCACTTTACAAAGGAATACAGTATTTATTAATCGCCCTGTAAAAAATTTACGCATCCTTGCCTTCAGCTTAGTGCTAGGGCATTCAAATTCAAATAATGGGGGTATTTCAATGCTTTTGGGTTTTGTTTTTCTGGAACACCCTGTATTTTGTTCCAAAATTACGCAATCAAGACCTTGGCTGCGCATTACGAACTTTCCAGTCTCGACTCTGGAGTATGTTTAACACTCTGAAACATGCTTAAGCAGCACCTTCCTTGCGATAGTAACTCTTAGTTTATTTAAGTCATATATTCGTAGGTGAAGCCTATAACGTTGAATTGGAGAGGTCATGGAAGCCACACAGTATCAACACAGATTCGGTTTAACCGTACCGCGTTTTGCACAATTCCACAAGTGCTCAATGGCCCTACGCAGCCACGCACAATATTTAAATTTATACCGTGTACCATGCTAAACAGAAAGATCACAATTGTTACTTGATATATTTTAACTAAATATATTTTAATTTTTGTCAATATAATATAACGTTTGTGTTTTTATTATTGGTCACTTTATACCGTTGTTATTTCGTATTGGACCGACAGCTTTTTATCCACAGTACTGGCAGTTACTAAGTTAATCATATAGAGGGCAAAATTACTAAAATATGATTGGCTAATGAGGAGGGCATTTTTTCTTAATTCATCGCAAAATTACTTGGCTCTGATTGGCTAAAATGTCAGAATGTTTTTGTATTAATTTCGCGTTGGACATTGAATGGCTTCCCCACAGCTGTACTTGTCGTGTGTGAAATTGAATTAGATTCAAGCAATTTGGTCAATATTTAGGCAAATGTATTGAATAATGCTGTTGTTTATATAATTTGTATATCGTTTATTTCATTTTCAAGCGTTTTTAAGTGACATTAATAAATATATTGACTGTTTGTTTATTGACTTTATAAATATAAAGTACCGAATCTTAAACTTAACGTTGACATTCAATTCCTAGCGATTCATGTTCGAATAAACTTTACCCTGAATATGATTAACAAGTAATCGCATATACTGAGTCCTCGTAAAATTAAGGTTTAATTTTAAAAACTTTTAAAACACGCGTGAAATTAAACCTTAATTTTATTCGGCCCAATGCGATTACCCATACAAATTCCTGTATCTTTTTGTATCGAACTATAATCAAGCGAAAATTCAAATTGACGCGATATCAAGTCTATTTTGTGTTATTTTAGCACTGAAGCACAGCGATATCATTTGCAAGTTTTGCGGCATTAGCAGGGCTAGCCACATGTATACACTGCGTACCTATTTTTAAACGAAATTATATTTTGGACGATATTATATGATTTCATGGGAAGCAATGTTGTGGAATAAAAATTTTATTTCCTATTTTAAAACGTCTGCTATTATAAAATTCCGGAAGGGCCAGGAAGGGCAATCCCCCAACCCTCTAGCCTGATAACAGACCTACGTTTCACCCGCCCTAAAATTCGTCGACGGAAAGGGCGAAACGTAGGTCTGATGAAAATGTTGTCAAAAGCGCCTTCCGCCCACTTTGCATTTTGCAATAATTAACGATGATGATTGACACATACAAGTAATACCTAAAAATACAATGAAAGTTGTCGATTTCACTTTATTGCAAGTTTGTAAACTAGTAAGAGTCGATAAGTACAGATATTCGAATAAATATTTAAAATATTGGTAACCCCATGGAGCCCGTTGCTTTTATATACTTAAACCTTTGTAAACAAACAGTTACAGCTAGTAATAATACTTTCAACACATTCTATAAATGCGATAAAATCTGCCTACGCAAATTTGGCAATGGCCAATGTGCCATTGTTGAATTGCATCCAAACTCTTACAATTTATACATTTGAAATCGCCATACAATGGTAAAATCTAAATAGAATATTTTGTACGTGCTATGTTATCAAAATATAAATCATGAATGCGCACATATTTGTATCCGAGTTTTATTATGATTAATCACAAAACTTAGATCGTGTATATTAAGAAAATATATATTGTATTGTTTACTACAACGGAAAGATACAACGCTGAAGAATTCGACACGTACTGCTTTACTAATTTTAGACGGTAGATACTGATCATAGACTAGTTGTCGTTCGGCATCACAAAATATTTATAATATTACACTGTATGCATATTTATATGCGTTGATTTACCGTTGAAAATATTCTGATCTTTCCAAATCTTTTCATGTTAGCGACCAACCAATCACAACCCATTTCCCTGTGAATTAGCCAATCAGCTTTGTCGACCGCCAGGCGGTCGACTTACATGCACGTTTGACAACATTTTCATCAGACCTACGTTTCGCTCTTCGTCGACCCGCGAATTTTAGGGCGGGCGAAACGTAGGTCTGTTATCAGGCTACCAACCCTCCGAAGTATTTGAACTTTCAAGTTTTCCGGTGGCAACAAATATAGTGCAGGACTAATGGAAAAGCAAAAATAATTTGCTGCCCCCCTCCCCCCCAGGATTAAAATTTCTGCCGACAGTCCTGTCAGTAGGTGCATCTTTTTCGGCATTGATGACATCAAGTTTTATCATTTATTTTGACCAGGATCGTAGCTCTTGGGCTGTTTGGTGTCTGAAACAAAATGGCTGGTATAAGACTGATTACAGTGAAATATTCTAACAGCTATTTTCACCGGATAGTCACTCAATTCCGTTGTAAATGGAGTAGCATGTAGTGACGTATACGTCCTATAGATAGGATATGTAGGAAGGATGGCCACACTTTACAGATACATGCTCATTTCACAAACAAAATTTTGGTGTCAAACACACTAAAAATTTAAAAACATAAAACACAGACTATGTTTCTATGCCAAATTCTGCATGATTGGTCGAGAAAGCAAATAAGATTTCTTTTGACTAATTAGATTTTGCAATAGTTCAAACTTTTTAACATACAAACTCAAATTGATTTCCTTTTATTTGTACCAAAACAATATCACAGTCGACTTTGTTCTAATGTTGCAAGATGACGAGGCAAGCATTATAAATGCTTATTATATGGCAAGCATCACTTCCGGTGAAATGGCGAATTGTGATTGGCTGAGAGGCAATTTTAGTAGTCCATTTTATTCCGTAATGGCAACGATCATTACGGAAAAAAATTCAAATTGGCCGCCAATGAAAGTCGTTTTCATACTTTATACTTTTGACAAAATTAAACAAATCAAGAACAATACATGATAAAATACAAATCCTGTTTGAAGAGCACCTTCCATCTCCTTTAATTTGGTTTCGTGACGCTCTACTTTTTCATTCAATTCTGTTATCTGTCCTTTTTTTGAAGAAGGTCATTCCCCAAGCGAGCAACTTTTTCTTTATTATCAGTTTATTTACTTTCAAAGTTTTTCTTTTCTTTTCCAATTCTATTACTTTTTCCTTCAAGTTTTTGATTTCTTCTTCCAATTCACATTTTTCTTTGCCATTTAGCTCCGATTTGTACAACTTCTCTGAAATCACTTGGATTTTCATCAATTCATCTTTTATCTTTTGTGATAGATTTTGCTGTTCACTTTCTCTTAGAAGAAAATTAATACTCACCTTTAGATTTTTCACATCATTACGAACTTCCATCGTTTTACTTCTAACTTTTGAGCCAATGCAGATTTTCCTCCTTATTCCCTTCCTATCCCCTAGATATCCTTACTAGACAAAGTAAGAAAATAAATAACTATGTTATTTAACTTGTTTTATTATATAGATGTGAGTTAAATACTGGAAAATACGCCACTCGTATTAACGCGTGCGTTTTCTCGCGGGACCCACGTTAATTCCCGCCATTTTGTCACGTGTACTTTTGATAACAATATATGTGGCATCTTTCTGACTATTTGCTAAAGTTTCTATGCCAATTTGGCAAGATTTTCAGAGAAAAATGTAAATGAGAAACCAAAAGAAAGCTCAATACGATTTAATGATCTTTGACGAGAATTTATAGCATCCATTAACAAGCGAAGTGATATTAGGCCTACATTGTTGCCGTACGGTGAGCTACAAAAATATCTGTAGTTTCACTTCAACTTTTATCCATATAATATCGTTCTCACCACTTGAAAATAAAAGTCATATTTCCGCGCCACCGTTAAATATCCGCTATGTATTAAGCATGTATTCTTGTGCGTTCGTGGATTTTTCCCCAACATTTGATATATATCCTTTTTAAATACCAGAGTGTTTGAATTTTGGTAGATCTATAAGCATTCACTCAGGGGCGAAACTACCTCCTCTTACTTGGGGGGGGGTGTCTTAGGTAGAATTCCCTGCAAAAATTAATGATGCACTCGGGGGAGTAGGAACGTGGAGGGGGAGGGGCGAAATTTTAACGAATCAGGGCCAAGTAGTTTTTGCTCTGAATTAAGAAAAAATGTTCTCCTGATTAGGTATATAAAACAGAGTCTGTCGAAGTATCTGTTGTAATATTTTTCCTTATTTTGCCAAAATTTAGGCGAATAACCGCAAATTTGGTAGTTTAATTAATTAAAGATTTTTATTATAATCTCAGATTATGCTATTAACACCATCGCGTTGTACAGTGTATCGTTTACCATTGAGCTATATTGTTAACATTTTTTTGTAAATTAGCAAAAAAAAGATAACCTGCAAGGTCAGGAATTTCTGATCAAGAAATAATGAGATTTCAATAAGTATTAGATAAAACATGAGCAGCCGATCTGTATCTGATATACAAACTCGAGCCTAAGGCGAGTAGTCAATGTTGTGTCCGTTTGACCACCCCTCTAATTGCATGTTGGACAATGTTGGATGATGTTGGACGATGTTGCGTAAAATTAGACATCAGTCAAATTTTGACGCAACAAAGACACAACATTTGGCACTATAACCCATGTTGCGATCGTTTGACCACTTGAACACAACATTGTTGCTGTTGAGCATGGGCATATCAGACTTTTACCCATGCCTTATCATGTTGCGTTCAAAATTGTTGCGTCCGTTTGACCACTCTCATCGGAGAAGAACGCAACATGTCTCAATATAAGCCAGCAATGTTGGACTATGTTGCGGCAAAATGTTGCGTCCGTTTGACCACGCAAGGCTTTAGGTTCGGCACATGAAAGGTTTGGCGTCTGAACTAGGCCTTAGACTTGCTTGATATTTTCTACTTATCCACCGTTTGCTTGCTTGATATTTTCTACTTATCCACCGTCGAGTATGTTTTTCGACTTTTGATACTGCAGCACTTCCTCCTCTTATCGTTGATGGCTGTAACATTTCTGTCGTGTCACATGCTAGATTACTCGGATTAATCATCTCCGAAGACCTCGAGTAGGTTCTTCATGTTGATTTCATTCGTAAGAAAGCTGCGAAGCGTCTGCATGCTCTACGATTATTAAAGAGATCTTCCATTCCATCAAGCAAGTTAGTGCGATTGTTTAATACATGCATTAGACCAATTTTAGAATACTCGTGCGAAGTATGGCATCACAGTTTGCCCCAGTATTTAAGTGATCAGATCGAAAGGATCCAACGCACAGCCCTACGAATAATCTTCTCAGATTGTTGTGATGATATTGCAATGGACCGCGCCGGTGTGGTGTCGTTATTCATACGGAGAGAAATTACGATCTGTAAGAGATTTTTTGAACGAATGCGTACTGACGAAGCACATAAGTTATATTCCCTTGTCCCTTCCAATCGGGATACAGAATATTCACTTCGTGGTGGTAATAACAAACTATCAATACCTAGGTGTAGAACTAACAGATATGCAAATAGTTTCATAATTTCTGGAAGTAATGCTTTTAACATTAGTAAAACTTAATATAATTAACCATGTAATTATTACTATAATAATTCTTAATCTAATTGTATTTTGTATTTTATCCTTTTAAACTTGTAAACCGATGTAATTCAGTCCTTCACTGCTAAATTGGTCTTTTCAATAAATCTTAAATCTTAAACGCCTTTGATACAACCGGCCCTGGTTATTACATCAGGTTCAGCACATGAAAAGTTCAATATGAAGTGTTATCTATTACTTTCAGCACCGCAGTTATATTATTACTGTAGAATTACTGTAGATAATTTATACACGTCATATGATGTTCCGCAAGAATTATCAATTTGTCATTGGTTTCATTTTCTTTTTAAGAAATTTTTAGTATATTTCGAATCTTTTTTATATTGATTCTTGATACTGCATCATGCCATAGGCTGCCAGATTGACATATTATGTCAGGGTATGCCATAACTTACGGCCATGGCAAGAGGAAGTGTACATGGCAAGAGCCATCGCCAGGGCGCTTATATTGAGCTTCTTGTGATAATAGTCAACTTTGAGATAGTGCTATGGAAATACTTACCAGAGTACGTTCCTTAGAATTATCTTGATTTTCACTAAATAACCAAAGATGAACGCGTCACTATTTTTATGGGGTAGGTTGTCTCAAAGGTTGGTTATTTTACTTTAAAGATTTGTCTCTTTTATCGGCACGCATCTGCACGGTAGGAGGTCAGGTCACAATTGGCTATTATAAAATTATTGTGAAGCCTGACATTTTTATAAAGTTATGTGCATGTCTACGATTCAAATGGGTTCCACCTCTACTGTATATTATTATAATAGCGGCCATTTTATGGGCCAGCAGTGTTGTTTCAACAACTCGGATATCTGAATTAAACATCCGTTGGGATAATTTTCTCATTTTAATTGATTCTTGTTGTAAATGTGCTGACCAGGGTTGCTACAGTTCCTGAATAATTGGGCCAAATTTTTAACAATGTTCTTTGTTTTTCTTTGTATTTGCCTTTTGTTTCTTTTGTTTTCTTGATGGCACTTATGACGGTTTGACCCAATTATTCAGGAATACTATCAACCCTAGTGCTGACCAATGTATTTCAAACATTATTTGTCAGTTTTTTTGTCATTTTGAGGTATTAAAATAGAAACAATAAGACGAGCCCGCAATGCTAAGGTGTGATACTAGTCCTTTAGCTTTTTGTCAGAAATAGTAAATATACAGTTAATAGACAAGGTAAACTGGACCTATAAAAGCTTCAAACATTGTAAAATCGAGCACAATACAATAATGTTTCTGAAATAAACAAATCAAAACTGATTTTTACCGGGAGCGTATACCAGATTCACTGTTTACACCTGGTTTCTTACTCCGCCTGCGCAGGCGTAGCCGCGCAGCGGAGTCTTAAAATGCCCCAGTCTTTTGTCGTCGTCGACGGTGTCACAAACAGGCTCCTTGATAAATAGGTACATCGGTGTACGTTTATGGATAATTTGACGTCGGAACCTTTGAAGTTTTTGGCCCGCACATGTGAAGAGGGGGCAATACATTCAATCCAGTGCTCACGAATCTAGATCCTTTCTATCGGATTCCATCATCGCATTTCCGCCCTTCGGCCTTTCTGATCATTCTGTAATTGCTGTCTCTCCTAGACTCCGAGACCCTAAGTCTAACCAAAAGAAAGTCGTCTACAAACGCGATATGAGACCTTCACGCAAAGCTATGTTTGGGCGGTATTTAAGTGAAATTGTCTGTTCTTTCTTTGACTCACTTGAATCAGTTGAGGTAAAAAACCAACTGTTCACCGACATGCTATCCTTTGGATTATATTATGTATATATTGACTGAAAAACGCCTTTTGGTTCATTCCAACGACCACTCGTGGATCAACGAGGATCTGCGTTGTCTTATAAGACAAAAGTAGACAATTTATAACAATCTAACCCGAAACACTGGTGGCGTGAAGTAAAACGCATTAGTGGAACGGTTTCCCTTTCAAGCCTACAGGATTGATTCCAATCAGAGAACTTAGAACACCTGCCCTTGGCCGATTTGGCTAATGCTATAAACAACGCCTTTCTAGAACCCATACAGAAACTTGATCCTTTCAACCCTACTGACGACCAAAACAAAAGTATGGAAACATAATAAAAAACTCAAATTACTAAGTACCTCTAAAGCACCAGGGCCTGATGAAGTTCCGAATTTTGTCTACAAGGAATATGCCGAGTTTTTGGCATGCCTAATCTCCAGCTTGATCAGCTGTTCACTCCGCTATCAATTATTACCAAGCTTATGGAAGTTGGCGAACATTATCCCAATTCGTAAGGAAAAGATTGTATGTGATATTAATAAACACTTAAGACCCATATATCTTACCTGTTGAGTTGTTGTCTCTCAGAACTGCCTGAAGAATTTGTCATTGAAAAGTTTTTCGCCCCTGCCATCCTGAAATGCATCGACCCTCACCAGTTCAGAGGAATACCAAGGTCATCTTCAACTATTGCCCTTATTAGTATGTTGCACAACTGGGCTGAAGCAACCGATGGCACGGGAAATTCTTTGCGAGTCCTTCTTGTTGATTACAGGAACGCTTTCGATCTTATTGATCAATCAATTTTGATCAACAAAATTCGCCAATTGCCTATCCCAATTTATGTCATGAATTGGCTTATTAGCTTTTTGTGTGGTCCGTAACAGCGCGTGAAACTTGCAAGGGACAGTGTTTCTGAGTAGGGTAGTGTCCCTAGTGGCGCCCACAGAGCACAAAGTTGGGTCCTCGGTTGTTTATTCCCATGATAAACGATTTAAAGCTTATGGACATCACTCGGAAACTATCCCAAGTTTCGGAAACTATCTGAAGAAACGGAACCAGCCAAATCCAATCTGGAGCTAGCGAACTTGAAATGTGGAACTTACAGAATAAAACCTTATTGAATGTTCAAAAATGCTAAGAGGTTTTGTTTCAATTCGACAGAAATAGAGTATCCTTTGATAATATCCATCTTCTTGAGGGGTGTCCAAACCTAGTTCATCAAGCTAAAATTCTCAGTGTTACGATTAGTGATGATTTAAGATGGTCTACGGATGTCCTAAACATAATAAAGAAAGCCAACAAGAGAATCTTCTTCATAGTCCAATTAAAACGAGCTAAAATACCAGCCAAGAGCATTGGGCTAGTATTCCAAAGGTCGTAGGTTTGAATCCCACCGTAGCCGGGCATATTTTTCAAGCTCGCCCGGTGTGGATATGCACTCAGAGTAACATCACAAACATATTATTCTTGCTGTGTCAGACCGGTTCTGGAATACGCTTGTGAGGTATTTCACTTTGCTCTGCCTAAGTATCTCAGTGATAACATAGAACGAGTCCAGAGAAGAGTTACATCTATAATCTTTCCCGGTTTGTCTTAAAACGAGCGTTTGGACAAAGCTAATTTGACACTCCTAAGCGATCGTCGAAGGCATGCCTGCTCCAAGTTATACAATCAGATAACTAAGGACCCTGCACACAAGTCGTCGAATTTGTCTCCTTCTCCTATACATTTAAATCCGTCATGGCAGTTAGACGTGTTATTTTGAACACCGCTAGCCCGAGTCAAAATTTAGCTAGTTCGTTACTCGACTTTGCCAATAATGATTCCCTGTGTACAGGTGAAATTTACCGTACCAGAAAGCAAACCGAATCGACATTTAAATCGCTTGGCCTATGCTGGACGGGTGATTTCGAATCACTAGAACACTTTGTAGCTGACTCTTTGAAGCTGAATGGTACCTGGTCTCAACCTGGGGGCGATAAAAAGGTTTTTGTTGCTGAGGACGCTTCTATCATATGGAGGAAGAATAAAAACATCCTAACTATTGGAGGAGTAAAGGAAAATCAACTAAAGAGGGAAGTTTGCAGATATATCTGCGACTATTCGAGCGGAATCGTTCGATGCTTCGACAGAAATTGAGGATCTCAAGCAAGGACAGCAGTCGAATGAGGAGGCAATTCAAGCATTGTCGGACACGATTAGTCATATGGGCGCTGTTGTTTCGCAACTTCAGGGACTTTATGGACAAAAATAATAGGAGTATTGGCAAGAAAAAATATGACTGACCTGCCGAATACAAAAATCTACATGCTGGACATGTAAATGAATGCGTGATCGTAACGCTAATGACGCCGAAGGGAATAAGTCTATCAATACAGAGCAATTAGAAAGTATTATTATAAACGATTGGGATAACAGCTTATTGCCTAATATCACAATAGCCTCTTGTGATGCAGAACCCATCAGTAATAAAGGTCAAAATATGCGAACGATTGATAAATTGCATACTACGAACAATGGGATTATTCCAATCAAGGTGAACAATGGGGGTGAGTGCAATGTAAACGAGGGCGAGACTAATGACCCTGTTATCCTGGTAAACCCATTAAACCTCATTGAAACTGATAATGACAATCTAAAGCATGAGCATAATGTTAATAATCCCATTGTGTCAGCAGAAGTTGCAACCTCTATTATATACGATAATAAACAAGTACTGTAAGAAACAACAATCAAGCCACTTTTGCGGAGGTAGTGACATCTATAGTCCTGCATTTAATAGCTGCAACGCACTTGAAAAATCTCCTACCAATAAATCCCAAAACGATTCTCTGCAAGTAATCAATGATCCATCTATTGACTCTGCTGACGGGTTTATTGGTGTTGACCGGAGACGTAACAGAGTTAAGAAATTCCTGTTAAGCGGGATAGCTGAAAACGTAAAAGAATGTCAAATTGTTTCCTATCTGAAACAACGGAATATAACACCTACATATATTTCCGTTTTTCCAAGCAAAAGAAAAGGTACGACATCGGCTAAAATCCATTTTCGTTCGGACGATTGTTCGTTAGTGGAACAACAAAATTTTTGGCCTCAGTTTGTCAACTGCCGCAAGATTTGGCAATCAAAAGGAGAAATTAGATCTAATATTACCCATAACGGGAAGTTCTCAACTTATGTATAATGGAGCAAATAGAAGTCAGAGTTTCGTCACATTATTTTGGTTGCCGTGTGAGGCAAAGAAGGCGTAGAGAAACGCGAGGTGTCAATTATAACTATCTAACCCGTATTAGATGCACAAATAATTATAATGAAAAAAAAACAAAAACAAAATAAAGCTATACTCCCGAGAATTTGCTGCTTGAACGCACGCTCAATTAATGGAAAGGTTGATGAACTTGCAGCATTTATGTCCGTCAACAAAGTTCATATAGCCGCAATTACGGAGTCTTGGTTGACTGACGAGATAGGGGACGATCAAATATCGATTGGTGGTTATGTAATTCATCGTAAGGACCGGACACATGGCCGTGGGGGTGGGGTTTGCGTTTATGTGTCTCAGCAGATATCCATTACGCGATACTTGGAATTAGAAGATTTAAATCTAGAGTGCATGTGGTTGTGGGCTCGACCACCACGCTTACCGAGACCGCTATCTGCAATCGCAGTATGTGTAGTGTATAATCCACCGGACAAAAGTGTGCAAGAACAGAGGGAACTTTGCGATTACCTTGTGTCCTCTATTGATACTATACGCTCTAAATACCCTGATTGTGGCATAGTCATTTTAGGCGATTTTAATCGTCTCAATATACAGGATTTAGTTACAAGTCACAACCTTAAGCAAGTCGTCACGCGTCCGTCTAGACAAGATTCAATCTTAGACTGTATTATTACGAACTTGAAATCCTTTTACAAAACACCGGATATTTCTGCTCCACTTGGAACATCCGACCATAATGTAATCATGTGGATCTCAAAAGACATTTTTAAGGATAATAATAATACGTGTACAAAGCGGACTTTGCGTCGGTATCCTCAGTCAGGTTGGAATGGTTTTGGTTTATGGTCAACCAGGAATAAATGGTTTAGTGGACTCGGACTCAATCCATCGTCCGGTGAGTTAGCGTCATCTTTTACCAACGATCTGAACACTGCATTCGATCATATTTTTCCAGTGAACACAATCAAATTTCATCCCAAGGACAGACCATGGATAACTGGGCACATAAAGCAACATATTAAAGAACGCCACGTGCTTTCCACACTGGCGACGCGCAATTGTGGCGCCATTACAGACGGAAGGTCCAGATAGAGATTAAAACCAGGAAAAATAATTTCTATACCCAAAAAATCCATAACTTGCGAAAAGACGATGTCCGTCAATGGTGGCACACTATTAACACAATGTCAGGTAGAGCGAAAAGTCAACCTCAGTTTACAATTGAGCGTGACGGACAGTTATTATCGGAAGGTGAACTGGCAGAGTCTCTAAATGATTATTTTGTAAGTGTAGCAAGTGATATCCCACCACTTGATATTTCAAGACTTCCAACATTCTTACCAGCTGCGGTGCCGCCTCCTACAATTCATCCTCATGAGGTTTGTAGTAAGCTCTTAAAACTTCAGACTAATAAGGCTATGGGCCCGGACAGTTTTCCATCACGAATTTTAAAAGAGTTCGCCTACGAACTTGCTGAGCCAGTTACATCAATATTTAATACATCTTTGTCCTCTGGACTAGTACCTGTTTTATGGAAAGATTCTACCATCATACCCATTCCTAAAGCGAAACAAACCCAGGTTGAGAGCGATACCCGCCCCATCGCACTTACCCCTGTGTTATCGAAAGTACTCGAAGACTTTGTGGTTAGTTGGATGGTTGAGGACATAGGTGGACAAATCGATAATCGTCAGTATGGCAGCCTGAAGGGAACATCTACCACCCTTTGCCTTCTAGATCTTATCAACAACTGGCTTTCTAAAATGGACAACCCAGGTCATTACCTTAGAGCATGCTTTCTGGACTTTAGCAAAGCTTTCGATAGAATAGACCACAATATTGTTATAACAAAATTGATCGATTTGGGAGTGCGCCGTTCAATAATCCCTTGGATTTGTAGCTTCCTTTCAAATCGCCGCCAGTGTGTTAAGCTGGGACAGTGCGTGTCCCGATGGCTTTCAACTAGTGCTGGGGTCCCACAGGGTACCAAATTGGGTCCAATCCTTTTTGTCATAATGATTAATGATCTGAAAATAGTATCCCCGCGTTCCAGTAATTGGAAGTACGTAGACGACGTGACGATATCTGAGATTGTTCCAACAAGGGAGGTATCTATACTACAAAACGAATTGGACGCAATTGGTAATTGGACAAGTACCAATAATATGAAATTGAACCCCAAAAAGTGTAAAGAGATGATTGTCTCCTTTCGACGAGATATTGAGCAGCCACCACCCACCTTAGTTGTTGAAACCATTAGTCTTGAAAGAATAGAATCCCACAAGTATTAGGTTTAACGATCCAGAATAATCTAAAGTGGGATTTGCATATCAGTGAGATAGTAACCAAAGCATCAAAAAGACTACACATCTTACGAGTTCTCAAGCGCAGTGGAGTTTCACCGTTTCATTTACTACGAGTACATTTTGCACTTATTAGATCCCTGCTTGAGTACTGCTGTCCGGTATGGCATTCATCATTGACCATTAACTTGTCAGATAAAATTGAACGGGTCCAGAAGCGCACAATGCGAATAATCTACCCCACATTAAGCTATGACGCTGCTCTGGACCAAGCTAAATGTTCAACATTACGCGCAAGACGTGATGGTTTGTGCATAAAAACTTTTGACAAAATCAGACAGCCTGATTCACGCCTTAACCATTTAATACCACCTTCTCGGGCCAATGGACACAATTGTAATTTAAGGTACGGAAATAGATTAACACTGTTTCCTTGTAAGACGGAGCGCTTTAAGAAAAGCTTTTTTCCTACTATGTGTATTCAATCACATAATTTATAAATTTTGTAAATTTTGTAAATTTAAAAGTTCTTTCGATATTAATTCATAGATCAGTAAACTATTGTTGTAATATAATGCCAGTAACACAAGGTACTTTTTAATACTTTTAACTAAAGTTTGTAAATAATTTCGCAATTCGCTTTCATTGAGCGCGACGATTTTTATAATAAACCATTAATAACAAAACAGCTTCTACGTCAGAGTTGCCAACGTGTGGAATACACTCCCCTGTTTGATCAGAGAAACCAACAAAACCGTGGTCTATTTCAAATTTTGTTTAATGCAACATTATAAGGATCTCACCAAGGAAATTTATAATCCTGAGGATCCGAGAACATTTAAGTCTGTTTGTGTGTGAAGTGTCACACAACTCGCCCATTGACTAACTTGTCGAATCGAGCATGTTGTTAAATTTACTGTCACATAAATTGTAAGTCGTTGATTGTAATTCGTTATGCTTGTTTGTTGATCTTCACGTCTGTCTGTCTGTCTGTCTATCTGTCCGTCCGTCCGTCCGTCCGTCCGTCCGTCCGTGCGTCCGTCCGTCCGTCCGTCCGTCCGTCCGTCCGTCCGTCCGTCCGTCCGCCCGCCCGCCCGTCCGCCCGCCCGTCCGTCCGTCCGTCCGTCCGTCCGTCCGTCCGTCCGTCCGTCCGTCCGTCCGTCCGTCCGTCCGTCCGTCCGTCCGTCCGTCTGTCTGTCTGTCTGTCTGTCTGTCTGTTTGTTTGTTTGTTTGTTTGTTTGTCTGTCTGTTTACAAGCCTGTTATTGTTCATACTGTGTTTTTCGAATGTCTTGGAACCTCGTTATTGGAGAACTAATCTCTGTGTGGTAATTCCAGCCATGTAATGTATTGTCTAACTAATTTTGTGTAAAAGTTTGTGTTAAATGGCAAAATCTGTAAAAAAAAAGATACGTGATCGCGATCGATCCTTATACGTGATCGCGTCGTGACTCGAGGGCGCGCGTTTGGCCAGTCCGTAATAAATACGGATTTTTTGCCACTTTTTTGTGAATCCATACGGAAATTAGTACTTATATCTATCAGCAAAGGTTTGATCTACCTGGAACCTTTTATTTTATTATAATTTGGAAAGGAAATAGCTGGATATTTGGCAATTCAGAAAATTCTGTACAGCGTTTATTGACGTTTGAAATTTCAGTTTGAGTCGTTAGATTATTGCGCAAACATACGGCGCACGCGACTACAGTATACGTCAGCGCAAGAACATCCAATTTGAAATTAGAATAATCATTTAGAACAGCTTTAATCGAATAATTGTATTTTTGGATCCAATTCAACTGATCAAACTCTATGAAATGATGGCAAAAGATAGATTGCATACTTCTTACATTCGTTATTTGGTTAGCGACAAGATCTAAACCTGTACTTGTCCAACTGAACACTGCAAGAATTCCCGGCAAAGTAACGATTTCTGTAGAACTATTGTCGATACCGGAGAAATTGAGTCATATTTGGAGCTCGACGCGCGACAATTCTCTGCGAAAGCCTTCATTTCCATTTAAAATCATTTACCGTTATGGTCTGCAGTTCGTCATCAAGAACAATAAAGCGCATGTTTTCTTATGTATTCTACTCGCCGGTGATGTAGCTACCAATCCTGGACCCACGAGAAGAAACAACCATCAACCAAACGGCAGCCAAAGTTTTTTCGCGAGATGTCTTGTAATCAACGCTCGAAGTTTAATAAGCTAGCACAGGTTAAATGGTAAACAATCTTGCCTCTTGACTAACTTCCAAACCTTGTGTATACCGAACAAGCGGACATCGTGTGGGTAACAGAGACTTGGCTAAGAGATGACATCGAGAATTCAGAAATACTTCCCTGGAGTGACTATACTATCTATCGTAAAGATAGCAAAACTCGTACTGGTGGAGTTCTTCTTGCACAGATAGATAGATGGATAGATAGATAGTTTAATAGATTTTACATCGCAGCCGAATTGGCTGAATTGCGTAAAATTAACGAAACTTACATATTACAAGCAAATTAAATACAACACATACACAATTACATATTGCTGAATGTAATAGTATTACATATTATATGACATCAGCGCAAATTCAGATATGTCGCCCACCACCACCACCGCTAAAATAGAGATCAACCAAAGTTGTAAGCACAGCTACAGAGACCCAAAAACATGCATAAAAGCAAACGGTTGACGCGAGGCAGCGGCAATGGTGGTGGAAGTCATATCAGAACTCCACCAATATCCTTTTAAACTACTCCTTTGACATAGAAACGACAAAAGTGTTCCTAAAACGATTTGTTCGTGTGGTCGGACAGTCAAAATGTCGCTGTCTTCTCAGATTATATGCTGAGATATTCTTGGGTGGCAGAAGATGGTGAAGTTTGTGCTCGGTATCAGATATAACTGATTGAAATAGTTTCTTACACAGTTTTTGCCGCCTGTCTCTCAAGGAACTTATATTCAATTTCATAAGATTGTCCGTATATGATAACCCCGGGGATATTATGGACAGCGCACGCTTTTGAATGCGCTCAAGGTCATCACATAGATATGCAGGGAGAGCATGATGGAAAACAGGAGCACAATACTCGAGAACCGGTCTAATAACAGTGCAGTAAAAATTGACAATATCACAAGCAGGGACGTTTGCACGCTTGAGCAAGATCAAGAAATACAAACGTTTATTCGCTTTCTTGATTACTTCGTTTACATGGTCAACCCATTGGAGTGAACTGGATATGATAACTCCCAACACCTTGGCACTGCTAACCAGTTCGAGTTCTTTGGAGTTGATTGTGATTGCGTCAAACTGTTGTTTCTGTCTCTTGAAGTCAATGACCATTTCTTTACACTTGTCAGCATTCAGTTGGAGCTTGTTGACATTAGACCACCTCTCGACATCAGTAACGGCGTTCTGGATAAAGGTTTTGCCATTCCGTGGAACAACTTCAGCTAACGTGGTGTCATCTACATACTTCCAAGC
This sequence comes from Paramuricea clavata, assembly GCA_902702795.2. Classification (NCBI taxonomy): domain Eukaryota; kingdom Metazoa; phylum Cnidaria; class Anthozoa; order Malacalcyonacea; family Plexauridae; genus Paramuricea; species Paramuricea clavata. The sequence continues at coordinate 81,245 of CACRXK020000359.1, forward strand.
ATGCGCTTCAGATGGATTGAGGTCATTGATCATTAACAGGAACAACCAGGGTCCTAGCTTAGTTCCCTGAGGGACACCAGATGGAACAGCACCCCATTCAGAGAAACAATCATTTGACAACTTTACACGTTGGAATCTGTTTGATAGGAAATCACACACCCACCGAGCTACACCACATGGTATTCGAAGGGAAAGGACTTTGTCAACTAGAATGCGGTGGTCGATCAGATCAAAGGCTTTTTTATAGTCTAGCAATATGATCCTCACTGCTGCACCTGTTCCATCTGTGGCAGAAGTCCACGCATGCATCATGGATACAAGAGCCTGAGTAGTAGACGACTTCGGGATGGCACCAAATTGATTGGGATCGATGATTTCAAGAACAGCAGGTCCAACATAATTCATAACGATAAAGTCCTCAGCTAACTTCGATACAGCTGATGTTAGCGAGATGGGTCTTATAAGCTTAGCAATGATTGAAACCGGTTTCGTCTTAGACAGTGGTGTGATATTGGCATATTTCCATGATGCTGGAAGCGCTTGTTCCTCAAATGAACTATTTAAGATGTTACAAACAGGGTTTGCAAGAAATTCTGCATATTCTTTAAGTAGCCAGTTAGGCACCTCGTCTGGACCACACGCTTTGCGGGGGTTTAACGTTCGTAATCTCGAATACACAGAATAAACATCAAGCTTTAATACCTCGGATTTTTGTCGAATGGAGGAAGACAGGCAAGTGGTTGGTATGCTGGCATGGGTTCGAGGAAAGAGGTGTTAATAAGGTCTGCTACATACTTATTTGACTTTCCACCAATGCCGCCAATGTGAAGCTGCGAGCGAATATCAACATTGGACGTTGCAGGGACCATCCCAGAGATATTTTTAACCTCGTTCCACCACATGCTCGGTTTGGTATTTTTCAGGTTCGCAACTCTAGTGTTGTAATACCGGCTGCGAAGCTTCTTTCGCTCACGATTAACCACATTACGAAGCACTGAAGTCTAGCTCCTCTTTGTCATCTCGCGAGATTGTTACTGACAGCGACCTAGAACTAGTTGCATTAGAATTAACATCTCCCTGCAACAAGAAATACCTGGCATGTTGTACGTACAAGCCCCCGCAGATTATGAGTAGGAAATGGCTGGACGAGTTCAACCTCTTTTTGGCTAATAAGTGTTCAGATTACGCCAACATATTGATATGCGGTGACTTCAATTTTCCGAAGATCTGTTGGGAAAACGTTCAAAATATGTCTGTACTCAGTCTTAGCCAGGGCGGTTTAATAATCGACCACTCGGCAATCACGTTCGACATTGCAACAACGTTCAAAGCACGTCCGAAAATAAAACGATCTGTCTTTGATTACAACCGAGGGAACTTCGACGGACTTCGTGCAACTCTAGAGTCGGTTGACCTTTGCGGAGCAGTCGAGTCAGCAGTGGATATTAACCACGGTTGGTTGAAATGGAAAGAACTATTTCTCAGTGGTGTACGCGGCAGTATTCCGATAAAAACCATCAGCAACGTCAGTAATCCGCCTTGGATCAACGGTGAGATAATCCACGCTATCAGGAAAAAGGAGACCTGAAGACTGAAGACATCGCCAACGGACGTACTGAGAAACAAGTTCAAGACTCTGCGGTCCAAGGTGAAACGATTGATGACTGAAAGTCGTTGTCAGTTCTTCCAAAACATCAGCGAAGCCCTCTTCAATAATCCGAAAAGATTCTGATCTGTCTTTAAAATCAACAGTAAACGTGCCAGTGTCCCAGGAACAATAACAATGTGATCAAATGGATTAGATCCTGACTCGACTCGCTCAGCTTCATTTCCTCGCGACATAGCAGAACTGTCCAACGACTACTTCTCCTCCATTGTGTCTGGAAGCGAGAACACAACTCCAAGACTCTGCGGTCCAAGGTGAAACGATTGATGACTGAAAGTCGTTGTCAGTTCTTCCAAAACATCAGCGAAGCCTCTTCAATAATCCGAAAAGATTCTGGTCTGTCTTTAAAATCAACAGTAAACGTGCCAGTGTCCCAGGAACAATAACAATGTGATCAAATGGATTAGATCCTGACTCGGCTCGCTCAGCTTCATTTCCTCGCGACATAGCAGAACTGTCCAACGACTACTTCTCCTCCATTGTGTCTGGAAGCGAGAACACAACTCCAACGGACAATCCATCCTCGCCAACTGATTGCAACTTGTCAGAGTTAACTCTTTCTCCTGACGATGTTGCAGCTGCTCTCCACGGCCTCGATATCAACAAAGCCACAGGTCCGGATGAAATACCACCAAGAATACTAAAAGAATGTGCTCACCAAATTGCTCCGTCATTATGTCTACTGTTTAAACAATCACTCCGACATGGCTCCTTACCAGAGAAATGGAAGCTCGCGAACATCATCCCCGTCCATAAAAAAGGTGACATCTCCAACGTTGAAAACTACCGTCCAAATTCGCTTCCGTGTGTAACATCCAAAATCCTTGGGCGCTGTGTGCTGAGAAATCTGAGAGACTATCTGATGTCCCTGATTACTGTAACTCCGCTCAACTTGGTTTGATCCCTGGAAGGTCATGGACAACCCAGCTAGTCGAAGTTTTGCACTACATTGGATCCATTTTAAACTGGTAAACAAACCGATATAATCTTCATGGACATGTCAAAGGCTTTTGACAAGGTCAGCCATACAGCTCTGATAAACAAACTTCAACAGTATAACATCGGCGGATCTCTTCTCCAATGGTTCACCTCGTATCTACATGACCGCCAACAGCGCGTCACAACTCTTGGCGCTACTTCTTTCAAGAGACCCGGTGTGCTCTGGTGTTCCGCAAGGCAGTGTCTTAGGACCAATACTCTTCCTCCTGTATGTGAATGACTTACCAGACGCTGTGACGTACTCGACAGTTGCGTGTTTTGCAGATGACACCAAAATCTTCCGTAGAATTGACTCCATCACCGATGCTATGTTACTCCAGGACGACATCAATAACCTTGAATCCTGGTCCATGTCAAGCGGTCTCGTGTTTAACGAAGGAAAATGCAAAAGTATTAGAATTACCAGACGTAGTCAGCCAATCCATCATCTATACAGCATCAAAGGCAAAGAACTTGCACCTATACCAGCAGAGAAGGATCTGGGAATTTGGATCGCGAGCGATCTAACCTGGTCTAAACACGTTTTAGACCGGTGTGCCCGGGCCAACAAACTACTTGGATTTATAAAGCGATGTTCTTGGGAAATAAGCGACGCGAGGACCCGCCGGACACTGTATCTGTCTTTGGTTCGGGCAGTTTTTGGTTACTCGAGCCAGGTTTGGTCGCCTCAAACCGTTAACGTTGCCCTCATCCAACGTATGGAACGGGTCCAAAGAAGGGCAACGAAGTACATTTTAAACCTTCCGCACTTATGCAGTGAGACTTATCGGGAACGACTTGCCAGTTTGGGCCTCTTGCCGCTATCTTACTGGCATGAATACTTGGATCTCGTGTTCTTTTTCAAAGCGGTGATCGGCTTGGTCGACGTTGACCCATGACGTCCTCCCCGAAGTCATGGCCAAAAACAGAACGACCAGATCCTCCAGTGGCAACCAAATCTCCTTCCCTCCTGCCAAATGCAAGACCTCTACCTACCAACGCTCCTTCTTTATTCGTGCATCCAGAACCTGGAACTCTTTACCAACTACACTAAGATCTCCTGACATTAATATTAGGCAATTCAAAACTGATTTACAAACTTACGTACTACCTGACAGCCCTGAGAGAAGGCTTCAACGAAGAAGATCCGAGGACATGGAAGACTATATGTCTGATGTGTAACACTAGTCGTTATTTACGTTCTAAACTAACCTGTTGTTTTTAGTCTCCTGTCCATGTACTGTTATATGTTCTGTACTGTATGTGTATTTTTTTATAAGGGCCCACAGTAATTGGTTTACACTGTTGTGGTGTCCCTGCCATTCTTGTCCATGTTTATTGTTTAGATGTCTATTTGCTGTTCTGTTACGTGTTTTCGGCAAAGTTTAATAAATAATAAATAAATAAATAAATTCATTAAACTGAAATATGTTTCTAAATACAACCATTTCATGGGAAGATATAGGATACAAATGTCGAAAAATCTGCCATATTGTTACTAAAAATAGAACAAAATGGCGGATGTTTAGAAATTTAAGTCATATCTTCGCAAGGAATGGTTGTCAGGGACGTAGCAACTGGGGGCTGTTGGTGTAAATTAAAGTTTCCCCGTACTGTGAACTTCAGGCAAAAATCATGTAAAATTCAAGTTAAAATTTTGACACTTTCAGGTAAAATTTGCGTAATATAGTAATTATTTTTGTGAAATGATAACCATTTTTGTAAAATACAGTCCATTTACATGCAATTTTGTTTGCGAATTTGCTTTAGAAAACGCCGGAAATTCAGTCCTAGGGCTTCAAAAATATAAACATTTTCTGGGGGACGACCCCCAGACCCCCATTTCCTCCCAAAACTTAGTATAAGAGTGACAATCAATCACAAAAAGCTTTATTATAATTATTACACGTATAATCCTCCGACCTCCCCCCCCCCTCCGAACGTTAGATTCTTCGCTACGTCCCTGATTGGTGTATTCGAAACCGATTTCAGTTTAAGATATCCTTAGTGTCCTTAGTCTGCTCTTCTAAGTGGATACATGAAATCACCTATAGCTTTATATTTTAAATATTTTTTTGCGCCAGATTTGTGAAGTAATTTACCCGCCAAAAAGTAGCAGTTCCAAAAACACAAAAAGCATACGATTTGTAAGAATGATATGCTCTGTGTTCATGGGATATTTAGTACAAACGGGATATTTAGTTCAAGACTCCGACTACGCTGATGACGGACAATAACAACCTGTTGATAATTTCGCCCTTAGAGCCAATCTTTTTTTAAATTAAAGACGGTGCCATTTCATCTGGCGCTAGTGAGGTGAAAGAATTAAGCAGCACGTAGGTATTTTTGTTGAGGAGAAGCACATGCTTGAGAACTGCAAATTGTATCTATGATAAGAGAGAATTCCGGATTGTACTCCTTCGATTCGGAATTCAGGGGGGGAGGGGAATTAAACATTTTATAAACTTGAAAGGGGGGCATCGAAAATTTACCAATAACCTAAACAGGGACCCTATAAAAATAAGAGCTTTATTCAAGACATCTTCATCCCCCCCCCCCCCCCCCACC